>JAJAGP010001841.1:0-154685 GCA_025084515.1 Ancistrus triradiatus | reverse complement strand
TTTTCTGGAGGATCTCTGAAGGTTCTGTGCATGTTCTCAGAATGTTCTTAAAAAGTTCTCTGAAGGATCTTAGAAAGGTTCTCTATAGGACCTCAGAACTGACCTGAAGGTTCTCTGGAGTATCTAAAAACTCATCGGAGCGTTCGCTGAAGGTTTTCTGGAGGACCTTTGGAGGTTCTTTAAAGGTTCTCGGAAATTTCTCAGAAGGTTCTCTAAAGGTTCTTAGATAGTTCTCAGAATGTCCTCTGGATGTTCTCCCTAGGATCTCAAAAATAACCTGAAGGGCCTCTGGAGGTTTTCAGTAGGTCCTGTACAGAATGTAATGATGATGTGAGGATCACTCCGTATAATCTCTATGTGCTGTAGTTGGAGATGTTGTGATAATTATATCTTAGCTGTAGCATAAGCCAGGAGTAATTCAGTGGAATCGTCTCCACCCCTATGTTACACCGTTACCTCATGTCTGCTCCAGAGTCCAGCAGTGGGTGCTTACCACCTTTGTGGTTCCAGCTTTGGATCGTTTGACTTCAGACGAAGGATTCAGTTGTAGCTTCATTCTGGGTTGTGTTGTTGTGTAATCTACAGCCAGATCATCCATCATGTTTCCTCTGGTCCGACCTCAGGCCAGAGTTTCTCTTTATTCCGTTATGGCTTTCTCTCTCTCCTGCTTGAACCTGTGGTTAAATCTGATTCCTGCTGAGAGTGTTTTATTTCCCGGGGCCTGTGTAAATGGAGCCGTGCCTCCTGCTGGACCTGCTGGAGCTGTGATTAGAGCTCTGAGGTCTGGATGTAGCTTCAGACGGTGGTGTTTTACTTAGGACTGATTGTACGAGCAGTGCAGCAATGATCAGCGAACAAGGAGCAATGGGTTAACATACATGGAAGATAGGATATTCCTGCATTTTAGTCCTGCAACACATTCCAAAAAAAGTTGGGACAGGGCAATTTAGGGCTAGTAATTTCAAACAGGTTTGGTCTTGACAAATCAGAAGAAGTTCGTACTGAAAGTTCGTAGGGTTAGCTCATCACTAACCCTAAATTGTCCCTGTCCCAACTTTTTGTTGGAATGTGTTGCAGGCCTGAAATGCAGGAATGGATGTTCATTAACAAAATAGTATTAAATATCTTGGATTCATACTGTCTGCAATGAAATAAAAGTCAAAGGAAATGATACACGTCTCTCTCTTTCTTTCTTTTGTACAGTTGCAGAAGGAGACTCAGTCTCAGTGCTGCTGTTTGCTGCTGGTGTCTGAAGATAACCATCAGCTCTTCTGTCAGGTACACACACACACACGCGCGCGCACACACGCACACACACACACACACAAACACACACACACACAAACATGTTTTGTGTATAATATATGAACTGTAACCTGTGTGTGTAGGTGGTTGGAGATAAAGTTCTGGAAGAAGAGATCAGTTTTCCTGTAAGTTCTTATTCTGTATTACTTTAATATATGAACACTGTGTGTGTGTGTGTGTGCTCATCCTTGTTCTGTGTGTTGCTCTTTTTGTGCAGCTGATGTTCGGTCGCTTTGGGCAGGTAGTGGAAAAAAAAAAACCTATCACCTTACAGGACGTTAGCCAGGTAAATCTCACGCACACACGCACACACACACACGCACACACACACACACACACACTTTAGATAACCGATACACATTTATAAGTTTTCTTTTGTAAGGAAACTTTTCTTTTTGTGTGTGTGTGTTGCAGGAGGAGAGGAGGCAGCTCAGCAGCATGCTGGGGTTCGAAGCTCACTCCATGCTGTGTGTACCTGTCGCGAGCCAGGCCACCGCCCAGGTGGTGGCGCTAGCGTGCGCCTTCAACAAGAAGGGAAAACAGAAGTAAGCATTCCCCTACTATAAGCCTGTATTATGGAAGGCCAAAAACACACACACAAACACACACACACACACACACACACACACACACAGAGACTGATAACTCATCCTGATGACGCAGAATCAAGCTCACTGAGGTTTTTGATTCAGAACTGTAGGAATCTGGACTGTGTCTGTGTGTCTGTGTGTGTATGTGTGTGTGTGTGTGTTGGTGTGTGTTGAAATTCACTGTATTAAGTTGCGCTTCTGCAAAAGCATTTACAAAAGTTGAGTACGAAGTCTATAATAATAATAATAATAATAATAATAATAATAGTAATGTTAAATAATGGTAATATTATGCTGTATATGAATATAAAATAGTAATATTAATATAACATTATTAGTATTATTAGTATTATTATTATTATTATTATTATTATATACAATTATAATAATAACAGTAACAATAATAATATTTAATAATATTCATAATACTAATATACATTTGTGGTCATAGCAATAATTCTATAATAATATATAAAATAATAATAACATTAGTAAATAATCATTATTTTATAAAAGATAAAATAATAATAATATTAATGTAATTAATGAGTATTTCATTTTATTATAGGAATAATAATTTTTATTATTATTTAATGTAGTTGATGATATTGTCATTACTATATAATTATTATAGAATCATTATGTTTTGTATAATTATGTCTTTATTTTTATTACTGTTGTTATTGTTATTATTATTGTTATTATTATTTTTATTGTCATTATTTATTATTATTACTGTTATTGTTATTATTGTTGTTATCATAATTTATTGTTGTTGTTATTGTTATTATTATAGTATTTTTTTTGTCATTATTTTATAATAATAAATGCAATTTTTAGTATTATTGCTCTTGTATAATATAAATAATAATAATAATAATAATAATAATAATAGTGATTTTATTATTATTATTGTTAATAATAATAATTATAACTGTATGTCTCTCTCTCTCTTGCCTCTCTGTGTGGATGTAGGTACTCAGCAGCAGATGAACACCTGATCCAGCATTGTTTCTGTTACACCTCTACAGTTCTCACCAGCACTTTGGCCTTCCAGAAGGAACAGAAGCTCAAGTTTGAGTGTCAGGTACAAACTGCACTAAAGGCCAAACCCGAACCATATATTACTGTATAAAAGGTGTGAAGGGAGAAAGAGTGAAGAAAGAACCAAGATAGTAAGAAGAAAAGAAAGAAAATGAAGGAAAGCTAGAAAGGAGGGAAAATTAAGGACTGGGAGAAGAATGCAGACAAATGAAAGAAGGAGAAAGGAACTGATGGACGAGAGGGAAATAAAAATGCACAGGGAAGAAGAAGAAAAGAACAACCAACAGACAGCAGATAGATCGAGGGTAAGACGGAAAAAAGATATTGGAACACAGAAAAGGGAAAAAAGAAATAAAGATAGAAGAGTAATAAATAAAGGAACGACAGTGAAGGAAAACAAGAAGTCAGGAATACAGGAGGAAAAGTTAAAGAAAGAAGAAGAGCTCTGATAATCCTCATACAGAAGTAAAGCAGGACCACAGAACTTACAGAGAGAAAAAGTATTGACACCCCCGCAAAGCTCCACCGAGACGGACTGGAGGGAGGGAGACAGAGAGAGGAGTCTCTGAGTAACGAGAGTGCTGAACAACAAGCCATGACTTCCCATAATCCCTCAGGATCTGCTGAGTGCACTTCATGATCTCATACACACTCACGCAGAGCCTTATACGGCAGTGTGTGTTATTGATTTTTTGATGCATTTATCTGACGTTTCTCTCTGAACACAGACGGAGAGCAAAAATATTTTTTAGTCCTCAAACCCCATGTCCTGCGTGAAGATCAGCGTTCATAGAAATACATCCAGACTTTGATCTAAAATCGCATCGTTTATCATCTTACTGCAGCTCTAAGAATTGGAGTGTTACTGATTTTTAGAGCGTATCGACCTAAATGATTCTTTTTCATCATTTAACTTAGTTTTTTTGGGTCAGGGTCGCAGGGGCTCTGATGTTTATCCCCAGAGTACTTGACCCGGCCTGATGGCATTTCCACAAACCCAGCCCGGAGGAAGCCTCGGGCGAGGCAGAACACACAGCTACAGATGAACAGAGGGTGACCTGCAGCTTGCCTGAGGCGGGATATGAACCAGAGTGGCTCAGGTGTGGCAGCTGGTTCCCAGTGCAGAGCCTCGCTGGTTCTTACCTTAACACACCTCTGGGTTGAGTCCGTTCGGACCAGGCCATCACCATTGCATGACGCGAGTTAACAAATCATGTCATAAATTACGAGCTGCTGGCGGTACGTACGACAACCAGACCGATAAATAACCGAAATAAAAATGTCATTTTGGATTTCTCAGCTTGTACCCCCTTACTTTGATTTCGATCGGTTTCTCAGTCTGCGCATGCACACGAACGTAACCGCAAAGAACCATCTGGAGCTGTAACAGAAGCTGCTAGCAGAATCATACGGTCTGCTTATTCTAAGCGACTGTTTCTAAAGATTAGTTGCTTTTTTTCGGCGCCCTGATCCTGTCTTGCTCTCTCTCCAATATTCCAAAATATGCAAGTTGGTTTCGTTCAAGCTCTAAAATTGGAAGGAAAATATGGATTATTATTATTATTATTAATATTTTAACTGATCAAGTGGTCACTCTCATACTGCAGTAGATCGCCTGTTTTTTCGCTTCTTTTGGGTTGGTTCCCTTAGACCTGGTTGCTTGTTCCTCTGGTGGGATCTGGCAACCCTGGAATTACATTACATTTTACATTTACAGCATTTAGCAGACGCCCTTATCCAGAACCATTTCCAATACAGTCTTACAGTCCAAGCAATTGTGGGTTAAGGGTCTTGCTCAAGGACCCAAGAGTGGCAGCTTGGCAGAGGTGGGATTTGAACCCTGGGCCTTCTGGTCCAGAGTCCAGTACCTTAACCGCTAGGCTACCAAACACTTTTGAGGAGAAGAATTTGAATATTCGTAATCTTGTAGATGGTACATTTAAATGGAGACGTCTCTAAGAAGCCCTCCGATAACATGGTGACAGAATGCAGTCTGTAGTCTATTGGCTGGTTGCAAAGTAGAGTTCAGTTATTACCCTGGAGGTTTCCTGTTATCGGATTACTCAAGTCTATGTACACCCGTTGATCGGATTACTGAAGAAATCTGATTTTCTGCATGTAAACGCACTCAGTGTGTGAATTCAGAACTTTTATGAGTTTATTAGCCATCAAATATCGTACAAATTCTATAACAGACTGCACGATATTATGTGATCTCCACGTCTGATTATGCAATGATTTTCTAATGGTAAATAAATAAGGATTACCTAAATATGTTGTAAAGGTAAATAAACTCGAGTCGAAACAGTTTTTGCTCGGTTAGGTAGCCGCAATTCTACAAACCGCTCTTCTTTAATAGCCCACAATTGGCTTTATCCGTTACAGCTCCTCCTATTGGTGACATTCTGATGAGCCAGAGCTATGTCGCTGGTTCAGCTATGTTGTTGGTTTAAAGCTTTAGAAGATGATATGTGTATTTCATAATTCAGCCTGTATTTCACTTTTATGTGTTTATTGTATATCAGTGTTTAATCTCTTAATCTATGTGTGTGTGTGTGTGTGTGTGTGTGTGTGTGTGTGTGTGTGCGCGCAGGCTCTGCTTCAGGTGGCCAAAAATCTCTTCACACACCTCGGTAAGCATAAGCTTCAGGGACGCCTATAGAAAAGTTACATGCAGTCACTGTAACATGACCAAAAGTATTTAGACAGCTCTTATAGCAGCGGCTCCATATTTATACACCAGGGAGACTGAAGATCTCTTCTGAGTGCTAACCTCTCTTTCTCTGCTTCAGATGACGTTTCAGTTCTGCTGCAGGAGATCATCGTGGAAGCTCGGAACCTGAGCAACGCCGAGATGTGAGTAGCTCGGTAGCTCGTACCGTGAGCTCTGAGGGTCGGACGGCGTTTAGGTCTGTAGACGGTGGTGGTTTGGGTGGCCCAGCGCTGTTAGACTCGATAATAAAAGATCCGATGTTCTGCTTCAGAACTCCTCTCACAGGGCCAATTAAACCGTCTTTGAGTGTAACTACAGAGAGGCTCAGTCCTCGTTAGGCTCAGCTTACGAGAACACACACAGCACTGAGAAAGATCGCAGCTCACAGCCTCTCTCTCTCCCTCTCTCTGTAGATGTTCGGTGTTCTTGCTCGACCGTGTCAGTCACGAGCTCGTGGCCAAAGTGTTTGATGGAGGTGTCGTGAACGATGACGAGGTAAAGGCTGTTACCGAGGTGTTATTTATTTATTTATCTCCGTATAGCGTAGAGCTTGCAGCACAGAAACACTGCCACTTCATGTTATATTTGATAAATACAGAGAACAAAACGTATTTTAATAAGAAGAAGGAAAAGAGAAATTCAGAATGAACTCTGACATCAATGGAAAGCAAGGAATAAAGGAAAGCCAAAGTAATAATAAAGGAATAATAAAGGATAATAAATCTGAACATGCTGCTTTCAATTATGCGCTGTGTCCTAATACTAATGACGAATCACAGAAGAAAAAGAGAGACAAGAAAAGGAACATAAAAAGGGAGGTGGAAAGAATGGGGAAATTGGAAATAAAAGGGCAAAGAAATCAGGAGAACACAGTAAAAGGAATAATAAAGGAAAGAAAACACACTTTTAAAGACAATAAGTCTGCTTTTGATTATACACTGTGTCCTAATAATAATAATATTACATCAGTATGAAAAAGAAAAAGGAATACAGATTGAAAGCAAGAACAAGGAAAGAGAGACAAAAAAGGGAAAAGGAACATAAAAAGAGCAGGTAAATTGGAATCTTATTAACAAAGAAATACAGACGCAGACAAGGAAATCTTATGGAAATAATGAAACGGAAAGATGAATTGAAAAACAACAGAAATCAGGAGAACACAGTTAAGGAATAATAAAGGAAGAACCCATTTAAAGAGGGGCAAACATGCTGACGTCATTTATGCCTGTGTGTCTAATATATGACGAATGACAGCAGAAAAAGTTTAAAGCAGAAGGAAAAGAAAAGGAATGAAGTCAAAAGCCAGAAAAAGAAGATCGTCGGTAGTAACCAAGAAAGATATGAAACCTGTAGAATAGAAAAAAAAGAAAGACGAACAGAAAGACATACAGACCGAAATGAAATGGATATTTAACTAGAAAGAAAAGACAAACAGCATGAAAAACAATAATAACAAACAAAACCAGACAGAAAATGACAAATCCAAAAAGTAACAAAGAAACGCAGTGACCATATGGGGAACGTCCTTCTAAATGCTGTTCCTTGAACCCAAACAGAAGGAGTTCCGGATCCCGGCGGATCAGGGCATCGCGGGCCCACGTGGCCACCACGGAAAAATCCTCAAACATCAAAGACGCCTACTCGACCCGCTCTTCACCGCGGCGTGGACGACAGCACAGAATTCCGTACCCGCAACATCCTTTGCTTCCCCATCACGGATGAGAACGAGGCACGACTTATCAATTAGTACTCTATATTTGGGGTTTATTGTTTCAGCTTTACATGCTTTACTTACATGATTCTCAATTACTAGGGATGTGCTAAAACTCGATTCGACAATATATGAATTTTCGTGATATAATTACATCGATTTTCAGCTCAAAATACTGATTTTTTTTAAGGAGAAAAAATTACACTTTGAATGGGAATGTAAACTACAGTCCCACTCCTGTAGGTGGCGAAGTATAGCGTTTCAACTGCTGAATATCATGTGATGTGGATGGATTAAGACCGACTCAGATCGTACACAGTAACTTGTATTTCCGCTGTTTTCCTACAGTGGGGCAAAAAGTATTTTAAGTCACCACTGATTATGCAAGTTCTCGCTACTTAGGAAAGATGAGAGGTGGAGGTTTTGTAATTTTCATCATATGTACCTGTTCAACTATGAGAGCCAAAGAGAAAGAAAAAAACAGGAAATCAATTGTAGGATTTTTTTAAAGAATTGAATTGTAAATCAATGGTGGAAATAAGTTATTTTCTCACCCACAAACACGCATATTTCCTTTCTCTCACATACCTGTCACAACTTCATCTCTTCTTTCCTCCACGCGTTTGCTTTATAATTTCCCTTTTTGACCTCGTTATCTGTATAAAGACACCTGTCCCCGCCTCAACAGTCAGACTCCAAACTCAACCATGGCCAAGACCAAAGAGCTGTCAAAAATTCATCAAGGAAGAAACTTTAAGAACCTGCAGCAGGCTGGGAAGAGTGAATCTACATAGACAGCAGGTTGCTGTGAAAATCACTGTGGCGCAATTGTAAGAAAATGTAAGACATACAGACCATTGATAATCTCCCTCGATCTGGGGCCCCACGCAATCTCATCCCGTGGGGTCAAAGATCATAGAACAGTGAGAAGAATCCCAGAAACTACATGGAGGGACCTGATGAATGACCTGCAGAGAGCTGGACCAAAGTAACAAAGGCTACCACTAACACACTATCGAGAGGGATCCAGTTCCTGCCTGCAGTGGCCATGGCTTTTCCCCCCCCCTGCTAAGCCAGCATAAGAGCCTAATGAATGATCCAGAAGAGGATTGGGGGATATCATGTGGTCAGATGACACCAGATAGAACTTTTTGGTAAAAAACTCAACTTGTCTTGTTTGGAGGAAGAAGGATGCGAGATGCATTCCAAGAACACCATACCTACTGTAAGCAGGGGATGAACATCATGTTTTGGGGCTGTTTTTCTGCAAGGGGACAGGACGACTGATCCGTGTTAAGGGAAGTATGAACAGGCCATGTATTGTGAGATTTTAAGCCAAACCTCCTTCATCAGTGAGAGCATTGGAAGATGGAACGTGCTGGGTCCTTCCACATGAGTGAGGATCCCAAACACAACCGCTCGGGCTACGGAGTGAAGTGGCTGCCGAAAACGCATTTCACATTTTTTCTTTATTTTTCTCTCCCTCTCGCCACTCCCTCACTCCATAGAGCATTTGTGGAGGGAGTTTGAAATCCCCCTGTTTTTGCCAGCGACAGCCCCAAAACACACTGCTCTAGAAGAGATCTGCATGGAGGAATGGACCAAAATACCAGCTCAGTGGTGCCACCTGGTGAAACTGGTGAAGAAACGTTTGACCTCTGTCCCATTGCCAACAAAGTCATGTTACAAAGTATTGAGTTGAACTTTTGTGTATTGACCAAATACTGTTTTTCCACCATGATTTACAATTAAATTCTTTAAAAATCTTACAATGTGGATTTCCCCTGGATGTTTTTTCCCCTCATTTTGTCTTCATAGTTTCAAGTGACCTGTGATGAAAATTACAGACCCTCTCCATCTTTCCTATAGGAGAACTTGCACAATCAGTGGCTGACTAAATACTTTTTTGCCCCACTGTATATTTCCAGTGAACAATATATCGCTATATGTATCGTAGCGCAATCTATTGTGATATGTATCGTGATGTGTATCATATTGTGCTTTTCAATACCCACCCCTATAAGTTCTCTTTTTTTTAGTTTACATCGTGTTACTGTAGATTTCTTTACGTTCCACATCTTTACGTTGCTTTACGTTACGTTACTGTGCATCACCTGCTTTGCTTTTCATCAAAATTAACTTACATTACATCACAGTACGTTACTTTATATTATTTTTACGTCGTTGCTACACTTTCCTAACTCTTTCCCTAACAATTGATAACTCTCTTTCCAGATGTAATCGGGGTTGCCGAGTTGGTGAATAAGACCAACGGGCCGTGGTTTAACCGTTTTGATGAGGATCTGGCAACTGCCTTCTCCATATACTGCGGCATCAGCATCGCCCACGTGAGTAACGCCGAGATATCCTGGGGCCGGATTCAAGAAAGCCTTCTTAAGAAAAAGCTTGCAAAAGCTCTTAAACACTAAGAAGTTCATAAGGATGTTCTTAAATGCAACTTTCAGACATTATCTTAAGAAAATCCTCGTTGCTTTCTTACGTAGGCTACGCTGCATTTACTGCTCACCACATACAGAGTGAGATTTGTATTTACCGTGAATTCCATTATATAGTTTAATCTGCTCAGAGGAAAAACATCAAACATCATTCAAAAATTCTAGCAAACAAGAAATAGTTAGCCTTATTTCCAATAACTAAACAGTTTAAAGTCTAAAATTTTGATGCTTTACCTTATTAACTCTTACAGCCTAAGATAAGTGTAAACATTTAGATAAGTGTAAACATTTAAGAACAGTGTTTTCAAGAATGCCACTCTTTCTTAGAATTTTTCGTAAGAAAGGAGTTTTTAAGAAAGATATTTCTTAAGACATTATTTGAAGAATAATTTTTTGTAATTTTTTTCTTATGAAGTTAATTTAAAAAAAGGGAAGATTTCCTTTCTTAAGACACTTTTGTGAATCCGGTGTTTTGTGGTAAGCTAAAAAATGCAACAAAAGAAACGAGTGACATAAGAGATCTGTCAAGGTTTTCTTAAGGGAATATTTGAGAATTTTTTTTCCAGAATTGCATTTAAGACCATTCTTATGAACTTGTCTTAAGAACCTTCAAAGGTTTTTTCTTAAGAAAACTTTTATGAATCCGGCTGCTGAGACCAGATTTGCGAAAGGGTGTTAAGAAAGGAAATTTTCTTAAATATGTTTTTTACTTCGTAGTTACAGAAATTGTTGTGCTTTTTCGTTCTCTTTCAGTCTCTGCTGTATAAGAAGGTTCACGAGGCTCAGTTCCGGAGCCACCTGGCCAACGAGATGATGATGTACCACATGAAGGTGTGTGAGGAGGAGGTGAGCCGACTGCTTGTGTGCGGGATCGAGTCTGTACACGCCCTCCATCCCAACTTCTCCCTGTTCACCTACACGCCTCGCTCGCTGCCCGACGACAGCACGCCCATGGTGAGAGACAGAGAGAGAGAGAGAGAGAGAGGGAGACAGAGCTGTATTTCGTTATGTTCTCATTCTCATTCTCATTCTCTTTCGGTTCTGTCTGTAGGGAATTCTGAGTATGTTTGAGGATATGGGCTTCATCAACACCTACAAGATTGACCTGCACACTCTCGGAAGGTCTGTCTGGAATTACTCTAAACATAAAATTGTCTAAATGTTGTAAAACCTGAGGTTTTTAAAGTTAAAATGTGTGTGTGTGCATGTGTGTGTGTGTGTTGTGTGTTGTGTGTGGTGTAGGTTTCTGTCTGATGGTGAAGATGGCTACAGGGATCCGCCGAAACCACAACTTGGATCATGCCTTTCTCCGTCTCTCACTTCTTTTTACCTGCTCTACAAGAACCTGGACCTCAACACTAACCCTCGAGTACACACAACAACACACACACACACACCACAACACACACCACACACACACACACACACATATTATATCTACTTACAGTTAAGACGGGCCTTTCTCAGTTGACACCCCGTATCACCAGAGTACTAACAGCTTCAGCAAACCTCCATGATCAGCTCATGATCTACACTCTGTACTGTAGGTAATGTTAGACTCGGGGGGCGTGTTCCCGAGCCTCCACAGATGTCCAGAGCAGACAGGGGTGCCCCTCTGTTACTCCTATACCGGAGAGCAGGCTAGCTCTACCTATTCGAAACTGTTTTTTAGGGATCGAGATCCTCCTCTTTTTGTGTCCTGCATGTGTCCACATCTGATCACCGAGGAACCACAACTCCTTCCAGGTGGCATCGGTGGAGGTACGAACATCATGGATACAGCACCATATTAGATATGTGTCCTTTGGACCAGGGACCAATTTACAGAAGTGTCTAAGAAAAAACTTTCTTAAATGTGTGTTTATTGCCTGACTTCAGTCTTAAGAAAAGTTTACGAAACACTGTTATGCTTCAAATGGCTTCTAAGATGAGCTTCTTTTCTTAAGAGCAATACTAAGACAAGTGGCTGTTTCTATCAGCGTTCTCGCTCGCATATACAATTGGGGGCAAAATATATTTTTTTTAAAATAGTATTCTGCAAGTTCTCCTACTTAGAAAGATGAGAGAGGTCTGTAATATTTCATCATAGTACACTTCAACTATGAGAGACAAAATGGGGAAAAAAAAATCCATGAAATCACATTGTAGGGTTTTTAAAAGAGTTTTAATTGTAAAATTAATGGTGGAAAGTGTAATTTGTCAATAACTCAACTCAATACTTTGTAACATAACCTTTGTTGAAATGACTGTCAAACATTTCGCTGTAAGCTTCACCTGTTTGGCACACACTGTAGCTGGTATTTTGGCCCCATTCCTCAATTCCAAGATCCAAGCAACACATACTTTCAAGTTCCCTCCACAAATGTTCTATGGGGTTTTTGAGTCTTGAGACTGGCCTAGCCAATCCAGACCTTGAATGCTTCTTTCGGAGCCACTCCTTTCGTTGTCTGAGCGGTGTGTTTTGTGATCATTGTCCCCTGGGAAGACCCGCCACGTTCATCTTCAGTGCTCTCACTGATGGAAGGAGGTTTTGGCTTAAAACTCACGATCCATGGCCCTGTTCATTCTTCCCTTAACACGGATCAGTCGTCCTGTCCCTTTGGTCAGAAAAACAGCCCAAACCATGATGTTTCCACCCATGCTTCACAGTAGGTATGGTGTTCTTGGGATGCACTCATCGTTCTTTGTTTCTCTAAAAATGACGAGTTTTTTTTTTTTTGATTTTTTTTACCAAAAAAGTTCTATTTTGGTTTCTCGACCACATGGATATTCTCCCAATCCTCTTTCTGAACTCTCTGCAACTTCAGACGGGCCTGGACATGTACTGGCTTAAGCAGGGTGGCACGCCTGGCCACTGCAGGATCCTGAGTCCCCTCTCGGCGTAGTGTGTTACCGATGGTGCCTTTTTACTTTGTCCCATCTTCCTCCGGTCATTCATCAGGTCCCTTTGTGTAGTTTTCTGTATTTTCTGCTCACCGTTCTCAGATTCATTTTGAACCCCCGGCTGAATCTTGCGTGGAGCCCCAGATCGAGGGAGATTATCAATGGTCTTTGTAAGTCTTCCATTTTCCTTACAGTTGCTCCCTCCGTGATTTCTCACACCACCTGCTTGCCTATGTAGATTCACTCTTCCAGCCTGGTGCAGGTCTACAATTTTCTTCCTGGTGGTCCTTGGACAGCTCTTGATTTACATTAAATTCTTTAAAAATCCTACAATGTGATTTCCTTTTTTTTTTTTTCTATTTTGTCCCTCTCATAGTTTGAAGTGGTACTCCTAAAATTACCGACCTCTCCCATCTTTCTAATAGGAGGAACTTGGCACAATCAAGTAGCTGACTAAATCTTTTTTTTTTGGCCCCATGTGTAGCTTCTTAAGCTTAATCTTATTTTTTTTCTTAACTCTTTTCTTAAGAACAATTCTAAGTGCATTTCGGGAGCTCTTAGAGCGAGTTCTTGTCTGTAACCTCACCTGGGTCCCCCCAATTTATAAGGCCCACTCATGGTCAGGGGCTGGGCCTGCGGTTATGTGCTGTAGACCAGGGTTTGAGGTTTGCCCTTGATTGGGCTGTGTCTGAACCCCTACCAACCCTGCCATGGACTGGCGTCCGTCCAGGGCTTGGCATGGGCCATGTTGTTTGGTTCTGGGCACTGGACCCTTGCGACCCGACCAAGAACTGTTGTTTTGTTTTTTTTCATCAATCGGTTCTTGCAGCTCTGTAACAGCTCTGAGTGATCAGTAATGGATGTAACACACACACACACACACACCACACCACACAAACACACACACACCACACAAGTCTTGTGCAAATGTTGCAAATAATTAATTCCGTTAATTAATTTTGATAATCTAAATATGAACATGTGTAGGTGAAGAGACAACATTTGTGTTTTATCATACTGTTTAATCATGTTTTATTTAAATTATCCTACAATTAATATTTGTTTGTTGCTGTCGACGTTCTGATAGCCTCGTTTTTAAAAGTGCGATGTGTGTGCCATCTGCTGCCAAACGGTGGTACTGTTCCCAGTGATGTGGGTAGAAACGTCCGTGCCAAATATAATTAGACAATTTCTGTACGTAAAGGTACTTTATTCTTATTTATTAACTAATTTTTTTTTTTTTAAATAATTTTGTATATTTACATGAATCCGTCAGTTACAGATTTACAAATTTATGTCTTTATCTCCTTTTAAATGATCTAATACTGTAGAGATGTTGGTGTGTATTGTATGGCTGTGAGATTCTCTGAAATCTTCAATTCAAATGAGTGAGAATTGACTCGTTTCTAACTCTGAGTTCTAATAGTGTGGCTGTCTTTCAATTCTGATTCAAATTAGTGAGAATTGAACTAGTGATATGTCTATCCGATTCTAATAGAGTCTCTTCTAATATAGTCGATTCGTGATTGTGAGAATTTACTCATTTTCCAAGGCCTGTACTAATAGTATGGCTGTGAGACGATTGTTCGAATCTCCGTTCATTTAGTGAGAATGACTCGGACTCGTTTGCTGAAGGTTGTATCTAATACTAATGGCTGTGAATCGATCTCTGAATCTCAGATTGCAAATTAGTGAAATTGACTCATTTCTAAAGCTGATGCTAATGGTAAGTGTTTTTCCTTTAGTAGACTTAAACCTTGGTCCTCACTGTGAGGTTTAATAGCACGGTGGGTAAAACTTTTTTAAAGAAATATTTTGCCCCAAGGTATGACCTTTTACCTCAAACTTTTGATTTGTTATTAATTCCTTTATGTCCGTAATAAACCTTTAGTGGAGATCAACGACCATACCGTAATTAACGATGTAGTGAGTGTGTGTGTGTGTGTGTGTGTGTGTGTGTGTCTGTGTGTGTGTGTTGTGTTTGTGTTTTGTGAGAACAGCGGCATCACTTTGCTCAGGCATCGCCACCTGAACACGCATGCTGCCAACATCTTTGAGAAGTTCAACAGAAAGGTAAATAATAAACGAATTGTTATTTATTATAATATACATTCTTCTCTGAACATGTATCTAATAGTATTCTACATGCAATTCTCAGACTCTGTTGTATCAAAGTAGTGACAACTGACTCATTTTCAAATCTTCTATTTAATAGTACCTGTGAGTCGATTCTCCGATTCAATTACTGAGAATTTACTTATTTCTGAAACTCCGCCTTATTCCTCTGCCTGTGAGTCGATCTTCATATTCTAATCAAAGTAGTGAACAGTTGACTCATTTCCAATTTTTGTTCGAATACTTTGTGTCCTGAGTCTATTCTCCGAATATCCTATTCAGTTAAGAGAATTGACTCATTTCTGAAGTTTGTGTCTACTAACTGCCTGGTAGTAGGTTAGGGTTAGGGTTTGGGTTAATTCTCCTAATCTTCCGAGTCAAAGTATGACAAATACTCATTTTCCATAGCTTGTCCTAATAGTCTGCCTGAGGGTTCGATTCTCCATATCCGATCAAAGTAGTGAACCAATGACTCATTTCCAGATCTTGTTCCTAAATAGTATTCCTGAAGGTCGATTATTCAATCTTCGAATCAAAGTAGTGGCAACTGCTCCTTTCCGTGCTTATTCCGATTAGTGTGCATAAAGTCGATTTCACTGAATTTCCGATTCAGTTTTTAGTGACAATTGACTCTTTCCATGCTTCTAGTATAGTGTTCTTGTCATTGTATTCTTGACTCTCCGATTCAGTTTATTGAGAGTTGACTTGTTTCTTGAAAGCTTGTATCTACTACTCTGGCCTGAGAGTCTGAAGATGTGTGTTGTGTGTGTGTGTGTGTGTGTCAGGACTACCAGAGGATGCTGGACCTGATGAGAGACATCATCCTGGCCACCGATCTGGCTCATCACCTCCGCATCTTCAAAGATTTGCAGAAAATGGCAGAAAGTACGCCTCCACAGATTAAAAGTCTGGGCCTGATCGTAGTGTTACAGTGTTAATAACAGTGATCACGAATACATAAGGAATGTTATTTGTGTGCAGCTGGGTATAACCCGAAGAGCCAGATGCACCACAACCTGCTCCTGTGCCTGCTGATGACCTCCTGTGACCTTTCAGATCAGACCAAAGGATGGAAGACCACCAGGAAGATCGCTGTCAGGACTCTTTATGTTTCCTCACTTTAACTCGTCCATAACATTGTGATTCATTTGTAGGATTTTACTTGTGTTTGGGTGAAACTGATGAGGAATCCTTTTCATTTTAAATGCAGATATAATAGGATGTACCGTATAACAAGCTGTTTGGCTGTAACACTAGACACAACCACCGGGTGGCAGCACAGCACATCTTATTTATCATGTATTGAGATACACAGGATTCAGCATCACAGTATATTCATGAGTGGAGCAGGAGGTTGTGCTGCCCCCTGCTGGATAAATCCTGTATTGCAGCAGTGATAATCCATAATAAATATAGACAAATATATTGAGAATTTAAACGTTTAGATCTCAGCTTTGGAGCGTGATAGAAACACCCAGCCTGCGCTCCTCTCTAAGTTTTGACCCCATTTGGTGCAAATCGAAAAAAGTCAAACATTTTGCCCGAAAAAATTCAAAGGGGTTTCTTTTTTTTGGGGTGAAATTTGGACTTTTTCTGAATTTCCTGATATTCACAGAGTAGGTTAAGGGTTTCAAAACTTAGAGAGGAGCGCATGTCTGGTGTTTCTATCACTCTTTAAAGCCGAGATCTAAACGTTTTAATTTGTAATGGATTTGTAATGTATATAATGGATAGAATCCACAGGTTGTGGGTGTAATTGTATAATGATTATATGTGTTTGAGTGGAACTGATCTCTCTATTTTGCCTTGTAGGAGCTGATCTACAAAGAGTTCTTCTCTCAGGGTGATCTGGTATGTGTGTGTGTGTGTGTGTGTGTGTGTGTGTGTGTGTTTAATGAGTTACAAGTATTCAGTTTTCTTTATATAATACAGTATATGTTGTGTTACTCTGTGTGTGTGTGTGTGTGTGTGTGTGTGTGTGTGTGTGTGTGTAGGAGAAGGCGATGGGGAACAGGCCGAGTGAGATGATGGACCGGGAGAAGGCCTACATCCCTGAACTGCAGATCAGCTTCATGGAGCACATTGCCATGCCCATCTACAAGTGAGAAACCTAAACACAACGTTTGATTTGGTCAGGGGTGCCAAAACTTTTGCACAACCATGTAGCTGAATTTAAAAAGTTATAATGACTTTTTTACTGCATGTAACAATTAACATTAAATACATTTTTGTTTACAGTTGCCTGCAGCATTGATCATAATAACATGCTAATGGAGATTCTTTATGGTTATTGCTAATGTATTATTTTTTTTAAATGTTTAAAGTAATATTTTAAGAAACACTGCACTCTTTTATAAAGATACTAAAGTTGTTTTCTTTCACATTAGTACCAAATTAGCAGGAACCTTGTTTGAGTACTTTACAGTGGTGCTTGAAAGTTGTGAACCCTTTTACCATATTCTATATTTCTGCATAACTATGACCTAAAACATCATCAGATTTTCACACAGTCTAAAAGTAGATAAGAGAACCCCAGTTACACAAATGAGACAAACACATTATACTTGGTCCATTTATTTATTGAAGAAAATGATCCAATACATTACATATTAGTGAGTGGCAAAGTATGTTGGAACCTTTGCTGTTCAGTATCTGGTGTGGACCTCCCTGTGCAGCAATAACTTGCGCTAAACGTTTCCTGTAGCTGTTGATCAGTCCTGCCACACCGGCTTGGAGGAGTTTTTAGCCCATTCCTCTGTACAGAACAGCTTCAGCTCTGGGATGTTGGTGGGTTTCCTCACATTAGCTGCTCGCTTCAGGTCCTTCCACAACATTTCCATTGGATTAAGGTCAGGACTTTGACTTGGCCATTCCAGAACATTAACTTTATTCTTCTTTAACCATTCTTGTCCACTCTCACACCTGATTGTCATCCAATTGATTGAAAACACCTGACTCTAATTTCACCTTCAAATTAACTGCTAATCCTAGAGGGTCACATACTTTTGCCACTCACTGATATGTAATACAGGATCATTTTCCTCAATAAATAAATGACCAAGTATAATATTTCTGTCTCATTTGTTTAACAGGGTTCTCTTTATCTACTTTTAGGACTTGTGTGAAAATCTGATGATGTTTTAGGTCATATTTATGCAGAAATATAGAAAATTCTAAAGAGTTCACAAACTTTCAAGCACCACTGTACAACTTTTAATTTCATTTTAATTTATATAGCAGTACAGTACATGTAAGCAATACATCACTAAATATAATATTTAATATTTGTATTTAATTATTAGCCTCTATAATTATATAATACATGCAAGTAAAAATACTATTAAATAAACAGTTATTAATTATATAATTCTAACATAAACCAATTATTGGATATATTATACATACAGTTGTTTTATGAATAAATTAAACAATATAATTAGAAATTAATAAATAAATAATAATAAAAAGCAAAAAAAAAAAAAGCCTGGACGAGGTGAAAAGGGGAAAAAATATTATAAACAAACAAATAACTTTGGTGCATATCAAAACTTAAATTAAGCCTAGAAAAGACATGTACATCCACAGTAAAATAAAACAATAATTAAAACATTTTATATTACATGAATAACGTAATATTGTTATGAATAACAATTTATATGTGTTATTCTTTTTACAGGGGTTATATGATTTTTTTTTTCTTTTTTTGGTCCATATACAAATAATAATTGCTGTAGTCTTTAGGTGAAGAAATAACTGCTAAAAAAAGCAAAATTTAAAACTATTAAATAAAAAAAGATATTTTTATAAACAAAAAAAGGAACAATTAGTGATTACATACTTCTAATATAAACCACTTGGAGGATTATTCCACAAACAGTTGTACAGAGTTTTATGAATAAATTTAAAAATACGGATTAAAAATAGTTTTAAAGTTTATATAGTACACATTTAATATTTAGTGATTAGTTTATATTTGTTTATTTATTTATTTTTTAATAGTATAGAATTTAATGGTTTAGGTCAATACAATTTATGTTATTAAATCTATAATTTAATTTATATTTAGTTAGTATTTTAATAAAGAAAATCTTTATTATATATATAAAATTGTCTATAAATAAATACATTTGTTAAAAATAAATAAAAAAGCTGTTGATTTGTTTCATTTGTATGTTATGTAACTAAATAACATATGCAGTAGGTAATGTTGTATAAGTAAGTAGTATGTTTAGTATGTGACGTCTGTGCAGTAGCTAACGTGCTATAACTCACTGTGTATAACGGTAACGATACTTTACCTGCTTACCCGTGGCCCCGCCCCTTCTTCCCGATAGGCTGCTGCAGGAGATTTTCCCGCGATCGTCTGAACTGTACGAGCGCGTGGCTGCGAATCGGGAGCAGTGGACCAAAGTCTCGCACAAGTTCACCATTCGCGGGTTGCCCAGCAACAACTCTTTGGACTTCCTGGACGAGGAGTACGAGCTGATGCAGGCGGAGGGGGCGTTCGGGGACGACGTCCACCGCATGAACGGCTGCTCGGACGACGAGTGCGGGAACCAATGATGTCACTACGTACAAACAATACGGAAAAAAACAACAAAAAAAACCTATTCGGCTCGGGCACAGGTCGAGCTTTTTCCTTTACGCCGTCGCCGAGGAGGCGGAGTTTTGCGGGGGGCTCGGCGGTCGAGACACTGGAGTTTGTGGGCGGAGCTGATATGCTGCAGATAATGATGTCATTTCCTGCCATTTTCGTGCAACCACTCGCCGGCGAGAGAGATCGCGAGTGGCGTGGCATTTTCACGTCCGGTATTTCAGAATGTTCGTTATTGGCGTAAGCGCCATTTTCTATCCGGTCTAAGCTTCGTTTTTGTTTCGTACTCCGTCCTGCTGTGAATGTTTACGTTATGTCGACGTGTTACTTTTAAAATTGCTTTTAAAGACAATCACGGAATTACGCTTAAGAATTACGTTACCTAAAACGTAACGCTCAATTGTAATGACCACAATGGAACGGGGTCAAAAGCAGCTCCTCTTAATATAGGTTTTTTTTGCGTGATGCCCTCTAGTGGGCGTGGCGGCGCGTTACACTCGATCGTCCCTCCTCCGATTCTGCAGCATTCGCCACACCGAGCGTTTCTGGGAGCGTGTACATAACGTGTGCAGAGGGATTTTTAAGGGCTATGGCGCCCCCTGGTGGCACGTGCAGAGGTTTCTTTTTCTCAGGAGGGCAGAGTTATGTATAAATATGGATTTGCCTTACTCTGTTTGTGTTGCCTTGGTTGTAAAGCAGAGTTTAAACACTGTATTATTATAAATCTCTATTTTATGTGTAAACACTTCTAACGCTTTAGGGGCTTCAGACTCGTTTCCACAGGTGAGAAAAAGAGCTTTTCTAAATGTAAACTGCGGTTCTCTAAGGATCAGCGAACCCCATAGCTCTATTATTTAATCCTAAATATCCTAAATATTTAAGAGATCACTTAAACACTGTAAAAATAAACAAGTAAATAAAATAATTCAGCCAGAAAGAGATTAAATAACCGCTATGAATTAATTAAATAAACACAAATGTTCAGTAAATTTCTGAATCGAGATCACCTAACAACTATAAAAATAAAGCTTTTTTTATGTGAATAAAAGTTTTAAAATTCACTGTAAGCACTGTACAAGTATAAATTAAAAGCAAACTGTTGTAAATTCAAACTTAATATTCAGCCTGAAAGATGGTGTCACTGTGAAACGGGGTATGAATTAAAAATAATTTTATATATTGGTAGAAATAAAATTAGTAGAAATACAAATTTATTTAAATAAAAGGTCTGGAAGAGATCACAAAAGACCAAGTATAAAATAAAACAATTAGACTAAAAAAATTATTAAAGACTATAAACTATAAAATAATTTGACTTTATCGTTATGAAAAAATTAATTTTAAAAAGTCTAGAAATAAATAAGAATAAAATCAAATTAAAAAAGAGAGATCACACAAACCCACTACAAAATGAAATACATTTGTGAAAAATTTAATTTTTGATCTAGGGTTAGTAGTTTGGTCTTTCATTTAAAAATAAAGAAAATTTTAAAGTAAAAAAAAAAAAAAACTCAGTGGCAATTTAATCTTTAAAGATTAAATTAATTCAAAGGAATTAAAAAGCCTGGAAGAGATCACACAAACCACGTACAAAATAAAAATATTTGAATAAATAAAAATAAATGTAAAAAAAGCCTGTAAGAGATCACAAAATAAAATGTAAACAAAGTTGAATAAGTAAAAAAGCAAAAATAAATACAAATACAAATATGAATACTTTTATTGTGATTGTACAAAAACAAAGCCTGGAAGAGATGAAAAGGGGAAAAAAATATGAATTAATAAGGAATGTAAACAACAACAACAAAAACATTGATGTAAATCAAAATGGTAAAATAATATAAAGATAATTTATATTTGTAATTTTTTTTACAGTGGTTACATGATTTTTATTTTAATTTTTTTAAGCTGTAGCCTTTAAGCGATGAGATAACTTCTGAAAAAAATTGTTAAAAAGGTCAAAAAGAGTTCCCAGCTCCTTTACAGTATGATATAATCTTTTTTCTTGCGTGTCTAGGACCAGCCTTGTTCTTATTGGAATGAGGCGTCTCCACGCAGGACGCTGTTGGTTTGTTTCTTTCTCACCTCTGGTAACAGGATGGCCCTCTGCAGCTGCTCTGTGTGATCTACTGTAAGGACCTGAGCCACAAAAGCCCACTGATAAACAAGTTCAGCCATAAAGAGTTCAGCTCCTACAGCACGGCTTCACTCTGGACCACGATCATATGCAGGAAGGGCGAGTCGGAGCTAGCCAGCTAAACTAATCCAGGTCACTCTATCCAAAAAAAAAAAAAAAAAGAAACAAAAAGAAAAGCTGACTTGAACTTTTGCTGTTAATTCTTTATCAGGTTTTGCTGTACATTCTAAACATGGTTTGAAGCTTTGGTGTGTGTGTGTGTGTGTGTGTGTGTGTGTGTGTGTGTGTGTGTGTGTGTGTGTGTGTGCGTGTGCGCGCGTGCGTGCGTGCGTGCGTGCGTGATGCTGCCTTCACCGACCTTCGTCTTGTGTAAATAATTTAAATTATTACTTTTTACTTTTCTTTACTGAATATCCTGAGCTGTTTGTTGGTATCTGTAAGTGGAAATTGATCCCATTTTTCTTTATCGTTCATATTTTCATGATCTCCGGGTGCCGTAAAATCCTACTCTGTAAATACAAAAGCATTTCTCTATGGAATGTAATTAAAAAGATTTTATCTAAAAGTATTTTATCTATTTAAAAAAAGAAACACCAGTATGTCACTGAAGTGTTTCTTTTTCTTTACTGTTGGTGGTATTTTTAGTTTTAGTGGCCTTTCGAATCATTTTCCATCCTGAAATATTAAGCTTTTAATCTAGGATTAGTAGCTTGATCTTTCATTTTAAAAAAAGCAAGAAAAAAATGGAAAAAAGGAAACCTCAGTGGCAATTTAATCAACATCCCAGTAAAGAGTTCTATATAAAAATAAAAAAATGCCTATCAATAAATAAAAGCATCCTTTGGAATATTACTAAGACTGGTGTTTTGTTTTTTTATATTTGGTATTGTGCATTATGTGTATATAAAGGATCACCTCTGCAGGTGAGACTTATATGTTGCATGACTAACGTTATAAACAGTAACTCTGAATCACCACACGGGCTCTTAAAGCTCATCATTTTAGCTTCGTTACATTAACATATCAGCATGCTGCTTCTTGTCTAGTACTGAAAGAATAACTGACTAAACAGTATCATTGTTAAATGTTATTAGTCATTCTTAAACCTCTTACTTTAACACCAAACATTCTCCATTTCATCTATCAAAATAAATTATTCCGTTCGCTAAAATCGCTCTAAGGCCCATTACATTAAATATCAATTATATTCAATGCTTTCTGTATAGGCAAACTACATAGGGGATGAAATAATAGTAGTGCACTTTGTCACGTCGGTGTTGACTTGCATCGCCGCTCAAAAATCTAAACAATCGCTGGGAAATGGCTCCACCTCGTGGACTAAGAATGAATTACTGAGGCAGTTTAAAGCGTTGTTATATTGTCTGTGTAATACATCTATTGTCCACAAGATGGCATTCGTATTTTATAAATTACATGATCGTTGATGCAAATCGACACCTAGTGGACATTTTTTGCACTAAATAGGGAGCAATATCCCAATATTTCATGCCCTATGTAGGGCGAATATGTATGGATTGTATATGTATTCACTGATTCTCCGAGTCTATCGTGAAAACTGAATCGATTCTGAATTGATGAGTGAATATTCGACTCTCTGAATGTAGGCGTAATTGGGTTAGCCCTTATTAAGAGTTGTACGTAACGGAGATTCCCTATCAGGGAGTTACGTAGATTTTATTAACACCACATGCAGTCCTCTCTCCTCTTTAATTAATTAGGCCTTGGTTTGGTTCCAGCCTCTTCTCTGGTTTTCCTGAACGATTCTGTGGTTTCTTCGGTAAGTTGGTCGATTTGCTACTATTAAGGTTTAATTCTAATATATAATTTCACTTCTTTTAGGTTTTATTTTAATTTCCTGGACCGCGTTCCAGAGTTTCTTAGATTAGCAGTGGTGGTTTGGTTTGTGGTTTGGATTCAGTACAGCAGATTCACTGATAATTAGTTACTGAATTTAATTAAGTGAAATCGTATTATTTATGTGATTGTTTAATGTGGGTAATTATTTATGTTTTATGTACTAGTTTAATGTTGGTAATTTATTTATGATTTATCTGCCGGTTTAATGTGGGTCATTATTTATTTATGATGCATGTGCTGGTTTAATGTGGGTAATTATTTATGATTTATGTGCTGGTTTGGAGCGCGGCCTGCTCGATTAGCTGAAGTTTAATCACCTGTTGGCTATAAAAGTAAAAGCGTTTGGTTTCAGGACGTCTCATCTACTTTGACTGTAATTTGCAATATTTATTTTTAATAACTTTTCAAGCTTTTCAGAACTTTAACTTTCTAAAACCTTCGCTGTTTTTTTTCCTGTTTTAGCGAAAAAGCTGTGGCTTAATGAGTTTGGTTTCCATGGCTACATCATTAGTATAGTAAGTTAAGTCAGATTTATTTATATAGCGCATTTTACAATGGAGCATAGTCTCAAAGCAACTTTACAATTTTAGATGATCTCCTAATATCTACGTCCAATCCCAAATTGAGCAAGCCTAGGGCGACAGTGGCAAGGAAAAACTCCCTAAGTGTTATGAGGAAGAAACCTTGGGAGGACCAAGACTCAAACAGGGACCCATCTTCCTTGGGGGGCGTAGATGATAAATCTAAGAATGAAACTAAAGTCATAGAGTCATACTTTAAATAAAATGTTAAACATGCACATCGGCATCAAGTGGTCCGATAGACAGAATCACTCTAGGATCCTGAGTCTAAGCAGGAAAGTCATTGGCGGCAAGTATAGTAGTATAGTTTATTTATTATTTATTAATATAGTATATTTTAGTTCTGATGAATTTACAATTTCTGTAAGTATACACTCGGTTCTAGACTGTTTTGTGCTGGACATCATTTTGTACTATGTGCTGTAATAAAGCTCTGGTATAAATATTTTACAGCATTTCCTTTAGGCCTGTGTTTGGTGTATCTGAGGAATCTACAGGTCGTAGATAAATTCCTCTAGAACAGTGTTTATAGTTGTACAGTTTGATTGGGTTACAGGAGTTTAGTCAGAATTGTTGCTCCGTTTCTATTTAATTTGATTAATCATGTTTCCTGTTTGTTATAGTTTAGCAGTACTGAGATGGACTATACTGAACGGAGTCATTTAAGGATGGAAGTAAGTTGATAAAGTTTGTGATTTCTGTAATGATCTATATAGGTATGAATTGTGACAGAAAAATTATTAATGTTTAGATTTATTGGGCTTTATTCATGAAACCTTCGTAAAAAAGACGAGCAACTGCCAGTAAATTACTCGTCAATAGACAATTCCGAAAACTCTGCCAGATTCATGAACGCTGCGTAAACACGAGATTCATTAGTAGAGCGCGCCTATGTTAGTACCAGTCGTTCGTAAATGGGTTGCGCGTGCGTTCCTTTATAATTAGCATACAATTACCATAATCCACGCCCATGAATAACAAATAACCACCGTATATTAAAGGCTTTGGACTGGGGAACACAAATTCCTCAGAAAAAAATCACAACGTTATTCTACAGCTGTTGCTTTTATTTCCAGTGAACAAATAAACAGATGTAATCACATCATAGATGAAATTTATTAATATACAGTTACCTTCCAGTTATCTTGTGTTACAAGGCAAACAGAAACTTTAATTGTTTACTTACACATTCAGTGCCAAAAAGGTTTATTTATCGAAAATCCCTCGAATATTACAAAGTCTGTACCACTTCAATATCAAGAAAATAAAATAATAATCATAACTCAGTAATATATGTGGTACTATATCGTTCTCAGGGGTGAAAGTAGTTAAATTCTTGCCGGTACCATCACAACCTTTATTTTGTTCGCTTCATATTGTTCACCTTCATGTCTAACTAAATGAACGAACAGGTATTTTAGGAATACAAGAGTACAAATTTTTATCACATGCTAATTAAACTTCAGACTGTTTTATTTAAAGTGTAAAAATCCTTTTTATTTTTTTATTTTTTATTTTTTTTTTTTTTTTTACAGTTTTTAGAGTATATCGATCTACAGAAAAATATCAACACTTTTTTCAAGTTTCAGAGACGTTATGGGCCAACCTGCATCAATTCACTTTCTGAATATGGAAACAGAAAGCACAGTTGAACAAGGAAGAATAAATAATTAAAACTATTCCGATTTAAACAAATAATGCATGTTTATTTGGAGGGGGTGGCTAGAGAACATTTTGGGGGTGCTATAGCCCATCTAAAACAGGTCTAACGACGTCATTGGCAGAACCTAAACCCAATTATTAATTTATATTTAGAAATAGTTACGATAACTCCTTATTTAACATGCAGTGCCTGTTTACTGAAGTGTTTATTTTCCATGTAACTGAGTTTCCAAGGTCCAGCCCACTTTCATCCCTGAGTGTACTACGTTCTCTTCCTGTACTCATTAAGCGTCATAGTAACACTAAGAACTAAGAACTGATGCATTCCAACCTGGATTTGAATTTTAAACTCAGTGGTCCTGCTTGGTTTTTGATGTAAATAGGTCACTTGGATAATGTGGGGAAATTGAAAGCCAGTAGGCTACAGCATTTGGTTGTGCATTTAAGAAACAAACGTAGTTGTTTTTTTGTAGCCAAACATGACTCTCCCAACAAAAGATCCCTACTCAGACTAAACTTAACTAAGCCAGTGAATTACGGGAGTACAGGTAAGCGCTGTTTAACGCCCATCCGAACAACGTCCGTTCACTCTAACAACTGAGGTCTTGAAATGATTACAAATTACAGTCGGATATAAAACTGTATTTGAATGTGTATTTCACTCTGCATCAACTACGTGTGTAACTAGGAGCTACCTTACGCATTGCGTTATGCGAGGACACTTTAAGGAGTTGCGATTTTGTCTGCCCAAAGTTTGTACCCTACTTAAAAGGTCGTGGAAATTCATGTTTCTATAACTGGACTCCTTCCCTCTTGGTTGTGTGCAGCCAGCGAGGTGATTATTTATGTTCATATTCTATTGTGTGTGTTTATATTTTGCTTCTAGTGTGTGCGATCCTTAATGTCAGCTTGCAACCGAAGAACCACGGTGTGGTGATTTTAGACGACCCGCTTCACAGGACGTAGCGCAGATGTTACATCACACCTACGGTCAGACCTCCGGTTTATCATTTATGGTTTTTGAACTTTGTGGAACACCATTCCGTCTGACTGCTTGTTGAAGTTAACCGTGATGTTTAACTTCCCGTGAGCCTTCAAACTGTTCTGGATCTGAAGAACGGAACAAGATTTTTATATTATTAATTAGTAAACGATTAAAATATTACGATAGCTTTACGTTACGAGGAGGAACCTTTACGTTAGAGACTGACCTGCTCTAAGATTTGTGCCTCTACGTGAGGATGATTCACGTCCTGATTCTGTACGGGCACGACTGCGTACAGAAATACAAACGCACAACAAAACAACACGGAATTAAACATCACGTTAAAGCCGTGAACGCAAAAGACGAAGCGGAGCTTTATCTTACCCGAGTAACAGAAGAAAGGCATGACTTTGGTACACAGATCATCGAAGACCTGATTGGTATATACAGTTTTCTTCAAGCTGTGCGTTATCAGGTAGTCCTCCTAAGCTGATACCGGGCCCACTGTAGTCGTCCGACCACCTCCAGTTGTCTCTGATCAAACCAATCCAAGCTTCTACAGTGATCACTGTGCATATAAACGTGTGTTCTGTAGCGTTTGTTGGGTTGGCAAGGTCAGTGTGGGACACTCTGCAAAAATTCAGAGAATTGTACCACGTCTTGGTAGAAGAGTAGAAAACGTACCTGGAAGCACTCGGGTTTTTCGCTGTGAGGATTAAAAAGTCATGTTAACTGGTAAAAAAAAGAACTGGGAAAAAGTTCTGAATTTTTATCATCAGGTGAGCATTATTTTTAATAACATAAAAACGTGAATAAACTGTCGTTTCTCACCATCATAGCACACGTAGGGTTTAGACTGGTAGCATTGGTAATCAGTCCAAACATTCTGACCTGGATTAAATGCGGCACATTCTATACTACTGTCCGCAGGCGTGGGTTCACCTGGTGCCCAGAATGTCACGGCCCCCAGTGGCTCATTTGATATAGTCCAGTGCCATGGCCTGTACAGTCCGATCCAAGCAGGGGAACTGAACAGGTTGTTCTGAGCTTCAGTTTGGAGGCGGGTCAGGTCGGCAGCACTTTCGATGGTGTTGGATCTGCAGTAAGTCCGAGCACCAGCTCATATTTCTGGAGTTGGGATCAGTTTATACTTTCGAGCAAAAGACAGGGCCGGGTCCAGGAAGCCTGTGGACCAGATGTTTATACAGACTTGTACAGACTTGCAACATAATTACATTCATTTATTATTCGTAATTCAATAATAATTCAATTATTCGAAAACATCAAGCGTTTCCCACGTGTCCAGCTCCCAGGCTGCAAGGGTGTCCTAGGAAGAGGCAGTCAAGGGCAGCGGGAGAAGCCCGTCAGGAGGTTGTTATTTCTTGTTATTCCATGGTGTTATTTCCTGATTGGTTCAGTCAGGAAATAACACCATGGAAGTGGAGGAGGACGAGCAGGAGATCCAGCTGGATGACCCTCAGTTGGAGGAGGAGGAGGAGAAGGAGGAGGAGGAGATCCGGCTGGATTGTCCTCAGTTAGAGGAGGAGAACATCTGGGTAGATGATCCTCAGTTGGATAATAATAACAATAATAATAATAATCTAGTATTATATGTAGTAGTATTTATTATTGAAATTATACAATTGTAATACAGCAGTATTTCTATTATTGATATTATTATTTTTAAAATAGTTATTATTATTATACATATTTGAGTTTATTTACATGCTCATATCAAATAACGTTCATAAAACATGCTTTGTTTTTACTGTCATGGTTTGTATTTTGTATTTAATCAGTACCTTCATATCAGATAAAATATTTATGGAGAATTTATATTAAATAGTTCACCTGAAAGTGTTTAGATTAATAGATACTAATCAAATGCTTGTGAAAGTGAGAAACTGGAGTGTTTCTGTAGCACTTTAAACAGTGAATTTATTGGACTAAACATGAATAATTAAAGATCATTCCTGATATGACGATTAGATGTGTGATTTATTTACTGCTGCTGTTAAATATTGATCTGATTGATGAACATGTGATTGATAAATGCTGCTGAAAGGTGTGATTGGAAATAAGTCTGTGAAGCCCTGAGCTTTTTTACGTGCCATGGCTTCAGCAGGGCATCAGTCCGCCTCTATGACACGTGACAGTGTACAGGCTGCTGATTATGATGTCATAATGAGCTGCTGCAGGTGAGTGTATGCGCGTTCACCTTTCAGCTCAGAGAGGATCGAGACGTTGAACAGAGCAGCAGCAAATATGAGTTGTCTCTTGTGGTGCTGGCCCAAGGCCCACCAGAGCGACTCGGAACCCGAGCAGGAGGAGCCCAGAGGGGGCAAGAAAAAGAGAGTGCGGAGGAAGAGGAGGCTTAGGTGGAGGACGAAGAGGAAGGTGGATGGAGCCAAGAAGCCCGAAACACCTGAAGGGGGCTGGAAGAGCTTTCCTCAGGAGAGTAAAGCAGAGGCCGAGCCTGTTCGAGCGACTGTGGATGTCCGGCTGGATGATCCACAGGTGGAGAAGGAGGAGGCTCAGGCCATTACAGTACTCAAGGACATCCGGCTGGATGATCCTGTGATGGAGCAGAAGGAGGAGGACAAGGACATCCGGCTGGATGATCCTGTGATGGAGGAGAAGGAGGAGGACAAGGACATCCGGCTGGATGTCCTTGTGGTGGAGAACATCCAGGACGACTGGGCGGAGAAGGAAATCTCCACCTCCCAGGGTAAGGATTTCATGGCAAATAACACTGTGATCTGCAAAGCAAAATTTCTCATCTAAAGGCAGTTTCCTGAATTGTTCTGCTTCCTCTTTGCTTCAATCAGGAGATAATACCATGGAGGTGGAGGAAGAGGAAGAGGACACCCAGCTGGATGATCCTCATTTGGAGGAGGAGGATGAAGAGGAGGACATCCGGCTGGATGTGCTTCTGGAGGAGGACATCCAGCTGGATGATTCTCAGTTGGAAGAGGAGGATGAAGAGGAGGACATCCGGCTGGCTGATCCCCAGTTGGAGGAGGAGGAGGAGGACATCCGGCTGGCTGATCCTCAGTTGGAGGAGGAGGAGGAGGACATCCGGCTGGCTGATCCTCAGTTGGAGGAGGAGGAGGACATCCGGCTGGCTGATCCTCAGTTGGAGGAGAGGAGGAGGAGGAGGAGGAGGACATCCGGCTGGATGATCCTCAGTTGGAGGAGGAGGAGGAGGAGGAGGACATCCGGCTGGATGATCCTCAGTTGGAGGAGGAGGAGGAGGACATCCGGCTGGGATGATCCTCATTTGGAGGAGGAGGAGGACATCCGGGCTGGATGATCCTCAGTTGGAGGAGGAGGAGGACATCCGGCTGGATGATCCTCAGTTGGGGAGGAGGAGGAGGACATCCGGCTGGATGATCCTCAGTTTGGAGGAGGAGGAGGACATCCGGCTGGATGATCCTCAGTTTGGAGGAGGAGGAGGACATCCGGCTGGATGATCCTCAGTTTGGAGGAGGAGGAGACATCCGGCTGGATGATCCTCAGTTGGAGGAGGAGGAGGAGGACATCCGGCTGGATGAATCCTTAGTTGGAGGAGAGGAGGAGGAGGACATCCGGCTGGATGATCCTCAGTTGGAGGAGGAGCAGTAGGAGGACATCCGGCTGGATGATTGTCAGTTGGAGGGGGAGGAGGACATCCAGCTGGATGATTGTCAGTTGGAGGGGGAGGAGGACATCCAGCTGGATTATCCTCAGTTGGAGTAGGACAATGACATCCAGCTGGGTGATCCTGAGCTGGAGGACAATGCTCAAGCCCTGCAGGACAACCAGGCAGAGAAGGAAGACATCAGCTACCAGGGTAAGGATTTAATGAGAAATGAAACTGTAACCTGCAAAGCAAATAATTTCCTGTCTAAAGGCGTTTCCTGAACCGTTCTGCTACTCTTTGCTTCAGTCAGGAGACAGCACCAGCAAAGTTGAAGCTGAAGCGGATGCTGACGCTCCCAGGCATGTTGGAGAGCCCATGGACATCTGGCGGGATGATCCAGCGATTGTGGGGTACCAGTTGGAGAAGGAAACCTCTGCCTCTCAGGGTAAGAAATGAATATGATTCTCACTTTTTGTGAGTAAAAGTTGCTTTCTAAACCGTTCTGCTTCCTCTTTGCTTCAATCAGGAGATAACACCAGCAAGGTTGGAGCTGAAGCAGATGCTGAAGCTCCCAGGCATGTTAGAGAGCCCATGGAAATCTGGCACGATGATCCAGCAATTGTGGGGTACCAGTTGGAGAAGGAAACCTCTGCCTCTCAGGGTAAGAAATAAATATGATTCTCACTTTTTGTGAGTAAAGCAGCTTTCTAAACTGTTCTGCTTCCTTATTGCTTCAATCAGGAGATAACACCAGAAAGGTTGGAGCTGAAGCGGATGCTGAAGCTCCCAGGCATGTTAGAGAGCCCATGGAAATTTGGCGCGATGATCCAGCAATTGTGGGGTACCAGCTAGTGAAGGAAACCTCTGGCTCTCAGGGTCAGAAATAAATATGATTCTCACTTTTCATGAGAAAAAGAAGCTTTTCCAAACCTGTTTGCTTTGTTCAGATGATACCTCCGTGGATGTTGATGCTGATGCTGAAGCTGCCAGGAACATCCAAAACGCCCACGGAGATGGCCCGGACTCTTCTGACCAATGCCTAGGTGAGTGCCGCAAGCAATTCAGGATTATTCAGGATTTGTAATGCCAAATCTGTATGGCTGTTCATACTGATGTTTGTTACAGATCCAATAAGGAAGAGGGTCAGGAGAGGCACCCGAGGACAAGGTCACAAAATACATTACAGGAAGCACAACCAAGGTGAGTCCAGTTTCAGAAATGTTGGACTGTATATGACAAATCTATAATGCATATGTAAAATGACGACTGATATTTTTGAAGCCGGAGGAGACGATCTGGCAGAGGCGACCGCTAGAGCTCAGGGAACTGGAGCTCATCTGGAAGCCTCCGGAGATCCTCCAGGTTTGACTGATGCTTCACTATTGACCGTCCTCAAAGCCCAATGCATGAACACCCAGGAGCTGAATGACGCGCCCGTTACGCCCGAACAGGTTCCCAACCTGAAGAAAAAACAGGTCAGGAGAGGCACCAGAGGGCATGGGCGCAAAATACACCACAGAAAGGACACCGGTAAGAACCCTGCTCATCTGTTGGATATCGTAATCTCTCTCTCTTGGTCTAGACATTGATGTTTTGATTCTGAATGATTTTCTCATTGGGACAGGTGATATTAATGGGACGGACCTCTGTCCCTCCCACTACAACAACAGGGCTTAAGAGTGGAAGCTGGCTGGACCCCGGACAGGAGGGAGGCAGTGCACCTGGGCCTACGGGGTACAGAGTGCACGCCTCACCCGACTGGGGGAATGGTGGAGGGGCTCCGGGGTCTAGCTGCGAAAGGAATGAGGGGAAATATGTAACATCAGTAAAAAAAACAACAAACCTTGCCCAAAATTGCATTGTGTATTTATTTTATTAACTGACTACAAGTCCAAACAAGGTCCCAATGGTCGCAATACCGGTTCCATAGACTAGTCAAGTAAGAGAATCCCAGCATCGACCCAGCTCCCTTGACCCAAGGGATTCCTGAAACTGGGAAGCCACTGTTTGGAAGAGACCCAGATGGACAGTGTCATGCCGGCTGCAGTTCCTTTGCCAGCACAACAAAGATCGCTATCGCCCGAGTTTTAGAATCTCCAGTTCCGGCCTGGCGGCCATTATCGCTTGTATTTAAGGCGGCGGTGAGCGCTACCTGTTGCGAGGTCATGTTCGCTTTTTGCATCGTTTTCGAGCGTTAATATTGCTGTTCGTTTGTTTGCATATCTCGTGTATGATCTTTGCCTGGTTTTTGTGGATTATGATTTTGCCTATTCATTTGGATTTGTTTGCCATTTCGCCCGGATTGCTTGTGTTGGTGTCCGCTTGCGGTTACTGCTTCTGACTACAACCAGCTACGAGTGTAAATAAACCTGCACTTGGTTCCTACCTGCGTTTCTGTGAGTGCGTTACAGAAGATATCGCCTCCCATGGAACCAGCAGGTTTCAAGGGACGCTTGGCGTGTCAGGAACAGCGGATGGAGGAATTCACCACGCTTCTCCAAGGGTTGGTGGCCGGAACAACACTGCTTCCGCCCGAACCTTCCGATACCCCCACTCCTGAACACCAGCCTGCCACAGGGGACCCTGAAGCTCTTAGTTTGCCGCCCTCTACTTGCGTCCCGGTGCCAGTTGCCCTCCCGGATAGGTACGATGGTTCAGTGAACTCTTGTCAAAGCTTTATGATGCAGTGTAGTTTATATATTGAACACCATCCGAGCCAGTTTCGTACCGACGCTAATCGTATCCACTTTGTCATGTCCCTGCTTACCGGGAGGGTGAAAGAATTGGCCACGGCCTTATGGATGCAGGGCAGTGATGTTCTCCAATCCGAGACCCTGTTTTATTCGCACTTTAAGGAGGTATTTTACCACCCTCAGGCTGGGCAAGACGTTGGGACTCGACTCTGCAATCTCCGTCAGGGGAAATGCAGAGCAGCTGATTATGCAGTGGAGTTCTGTACTATCGTTGCTCACCATGTTTAAATGGAGGTTGCGGCCTGAATTGCAAGCTGAAATGGCGATTAAGGGCTTGTCAATGACTCTGGACACTTATTTTCGAAATGCCATTGCTCTGGACAACCTGGTGGGGGATAAGAATAGGATCCTTGGACCGAACCAGGGTCATGCCCTGTCACGCTAAGGGAAGCTGAATGTTGTCGCCATCTTGTCGCAACGGGTAGGCTCCCTGCCTAAACTTCACCCTTGCGCCTTTTTTTCCAGCAAACTCAGTTCTGCAGAGCAGAGCAGGGGTCAGGCAGCAGACAGTCAGGCTTAACCAACTGTCTGCTGGTAGCCATGCACCATCACCCAGAACTCACGTTATTGAAACTGTGTCTGTTACCCGCATCTGTCCTAAATGTAAACGCTCTCAAAAAGTCTGTTTTAATAACCTCATTAGCATAAACACAGATAGCTCCCACAGAAATAACAACCTTAGACTAAAGCTAGGATTACTTAACATTGCATCACTTACAAACAAAGCAGTGATTGTAAATGAAATGATCACTGATAAACACTTACACTCTCTCTGTCTCACTGAAACTTGGATTAGACCGGATGAATATTTGGCCTTAAAGGAAGCCTCACCTCCTGGATACAGTCATGCTCATCGCCCTTGTCCTAATGGTCGGGAGGGAGGCATAGCCACAATTTTTGACAAAGAGCTAGGTGTTAAAACTAAATCCCATTACAAGGCTAATTCGTTTGAAATACTGATTCTTAATGTGACTGATCCATCGTTATGGAAGTCAAAACCACACTCTTTTCAGCTTATCCCTATTTACCGCCCTCCAGGTCCCTATTCAGAATTTCTTCAGGAATTTGCTAACTTTCTTTCCTTTTTAGTACTGTCAACAGATAAGGCTTTAATTGTAAGTGATTTCAATATTCTCTTCGACAATGAGCAGGATCCACTTAAAATTGCTAAGTCCATCTTAGAATCCATGGGTATCACTCAATGTGATGGGACCAACCCACCGCTGTAATCGTACTTTATATCTAATTTTAACATTTGGTATCAATATAGATAACCTTGGTGTTTTCCCGCAAAGTGATTCGATTTCAGATCACTATCTTTTAGTATTTGAGCTATCTCTAAAAAATAAAATCCTTCTGCCTCGTTATCACACCAGGCGCATAATTACATCTGCTACTCCAGCTGCGTTTATTAAAAACCTACCAGACTTGAAATTTAATGTACCTACGGAGATCAATCATCTTGAGTGTGTAAATGACCAATTAGAATGTGTGCTTCGCTCAACCCTGGACACGATTGCTCCTGCTAGGGTCAAACGCATTAGAGAAAAAAGGCTAGCACCATGGTATAATGACCACACCCGTACCTTAAAGCAAAGAATGTGGCATCTAGAGCACAAGTGGAGACATAGTAAATTGGAGGTGTTTAAGATTGCTTGGAGGGACAGCATGGCAGAGTATAAGCATGCCCATACTAAAGCTAAAGCTGCATACTTCTCCTCAATCACAGAGAAAAATAAGAATAATCCAAGATTTCTCCTTAATACAGTCTCCAAATTAACAAAAAACCCTGCAGAAAGTGATTTCATGACTTTCTGCCGGGTGCAGGACTTCTTGTAGTTCCCTAGAATAAAAAAGTCACAGGCAGGGGAAAAGGACTTGCTCATACATGGCCCCTCAACTATGGATAAACTTCCCACTTTCGTTCGAGAGTCAGAGACTCTCAAAACTTAAGGTCTAGGCTAAAGACATAGGTATTTACGCAGGCTTTTGACTAATTTCGACTGGGTGCATGGCTCGGGTCACTGGGGCCGGTTGGGCGGTCTGGCTGAACTGGGCTTCGGTACTCTTGATCTTGACTCGTGCATCCTTGCCTTAGACTAACAGCAGAGCTGGGGGTTCATAGTCAAAGAGTCTTATGGTGATCAGAGATGTTGGGCTGCTGTCTTCTGCCTCCTGTGGGGTTGCCGATGTCTCATGTGATCCCTCTTGGCTGTGTTACGTACCAGTTCTCCTCTTTCTAGCTATGCTGCTATAGCTGATGCTTCTGGGGTCTCATGCTACACATGGTATCAGTTATTGTTAATAGACACTGTGCTCTTAATCAATAACTAATTACATTTTCTGTTTTCTCTCAGAGCTGTGTTCCGGTACCAGTTCCTACCCCACACATGACGTTCATCCGCTGCAGCTTCACTCAAGCTGTTTCTGTCATCAGCTCCAGCCCCACCATAGCCAGGCCACTAGAGGGCAGTAACTCTCTCCCTCCTCCGGTTATCAGGGGACTTTCCTGCTTAGACTCAGAATCCTGGAGTGACTCTGTGTATCAGACTACTTAATGCCGATGTGCATATTTTACATTTTATTTGAACTATGACTCCATGACTTGTTAGTTTAGATAAATTAGTTTCATTTTTAGATTTATCATCTACGTTGCCCAAGGATGTTGGGTCCCTTTTTGAGTCTTGGTCTTCCCAAGGTTTTTTCCTCATAACACTTAGGGAGTTTTTCCTGTTCAGCCATTCCAACAATATTTCATATTATCTATTTGAAAGCAACACCTACATGCCTTAATACATATAAGTCTCCCAATTTGTCCATTGTTGGATGTGTTCAAATTTGACCAATAGAAAAAGGCTGAGGGCCAAAAAACAGGTGGGGGTCCAACACCACCTCTCACAGAGGCTGAAGAGATGGCCCTCATTCAAAACACTGGGTGACCTGTTGCTGAAGGCATCCCTGGAGGAAGCTCAGCTGACCCAGCCACCCCCCAGGACCCAGTGGCCTACATAAGAGGGTAATCCATTCAAATTAAGGATATAAACTTATGACATTCATCGTTTTGCCACTATGGAATCAGTGATGCCCACCCATCCTTTACAAGACACAACTTGGCACACAGATTTTCTTGTAGCAGTAAAATTATTTGCAATTGACTGCTGTTACCTTTCCAGATTCTTCATATTTCATGGTGACTCAGACTCACAAAAACTGTGATGCACACTGTTGCAGAAACAAAAGTCCAATTATGTACATTGTCTTCTTTAAATTAGAAATATTAGTAAAATTAGTTAAAATTATAATTTAACTGTCTAGTCTTCTCCATTCTCTGTTTGTGTAATCTGGTGGAGCCATAACAGAGCTCCATGCAGGTGTAAGTACTTTCAATACTCCACAGAAAATTGTTTATTTGTATTGCAGGAAGGTAATGAGGAAACCTTGTCAGCTGCCACAGAGAGGGAAGATACAGAGAGGCCTACTGAGGTTTACACCTTGAAAATAACATCTAACTGTTGATCATACAGAGTGATGCTGGAAATTACAATGGGGAAGAAGGTCCATCCACCTCCACAGCACAATGTACCTCAGTAAGATGTTTTTCAGAATTGGCCCATGACTTAGACCTGGCACTGTGATATTTAATGTCATTTTGTTTGTGTTCCTGTAGCTCCCCATAAAAGGTGTATTTTTAGAAACAAACTTAAAATTTTCATTTAGAAGTGGATCACATAAGTCTGCATATATAAAAGACAATAATGGAAATACAATTGCTGGAACATCAGTTAAAGATGGATGAGGTGCCCACAGGTGGATGATTTTACTTGTTTGAAGAAAATGTTATTAACCTCTGTACTGCATTTGTACTTGCAGGAAATGAAGAAGACTTCATAAAAAGACAGGCATATTGTTTATATTTGACACTGGGGAGGTGATAGGCTAATCAGAAATGATGGTAGCAGATTGTGTCTCTCACTGTTCTTCCATCTCCAGCATCAGTGATATGGTCAGGATTTATATCAGGATTGGTCAATGGATGAGTGGGACATTGTCTGATCACCAGCCATTGAGATCCCCAATGGTCATCTCTACCCTGGCTCATCCTGCAGTGAGCCAAGTTATAACATTGCTGTGGGCCAGGCTCAGGATCAGTGCAAGGGGTCAGCAAATAGGGCTGGTAGGGGTACCTTCTGTCTGTAATCATCAAACTCTCCTATGATAGATAATACATGGATACAGTTTAAATTATCAGTGGCAAATAGAATTAAATATTGATTATGATAGGATATGGATATATGCAGTGTATGTATTCACCATGGGCAGATATAGCACTCACTGTACACTCATGAAAACTTTACAAGTCATGCACAGACCCAGGCAACTTTGCTTCCATGTTGCTGATGATGTGGGCTGTATCACATATGATCTTCATACTGCAAAACAGTAATTAACTGCAGTGGCTGTATTGTGATTTGTATTTCATTTGTAATGCAAAATTTAGTGCTACCTGCACATTAATGTTGTAGGAAAACTTCCTATTCACTTAATCTCCTTCATTTAGCAAAGAGTGCCATCTATGCAGCCAATCACACTTGGAAACCCTAAAATCATATTAATAATAAAATCATATTAACTGATTCAAGTCTCAAAACTACTAAATAAATTACTTGTTGCTTAGGCTGATATCTGAAATTGGAATTCTTCTTTGATCAGGCTCAGGCTCACCACAGAGGTTTATAGTAACCATTTTAATGCAAGAGCCACATTTCTGACAGCCTGACAGACGGCTGCTCTAGAGTATGCTCAGCATCACTGATTTCATATAGAAACCCCCCTTGGCAAAAACCTGGAGCGAACACAAAGAATGTGCTCCGAACTCCGGGCGTGTCCACGGAGTGTCATATGAGCCGGAGAGAGCGGAGAAGATTGTTAATAGACATGATGGACTGTGCTGAGAAACGCTAAGACTCACACAGATAATCATCAGGGAACGAGGAAACATTAAAGCGGGGCCTGATCAGCTTTTGATGAGATTTGTCTGTAGTGTTTGTGCTTCAATGTGAGAAACTCAGGGTTAGCTGAAGTAAACCTGCTAGCAAGCAGCTTACTTACTTATGTTGCCGGAGTAACTGACTCCAAGTTACGGTGAACTTGCTTTGTGAAACCGAAAACCTAGAATATCCGTAAACTCTGAGTCAACTTACTCTGAGTTTTCACTAAACCTGCTTTCTGAAATACCACCCTGGTCTGAAGAGTCTCTGTTTGATTCTTCATCATTCTCTCCCAAAATTACTCCGCTGGCATCTGTGATCATGAGAACCCTCATCCTAGGTTCGGATTATCATTTATTTCCAGTATCTTCACCTACTCTATATCTATAACCATCTCCCACACAGTCCTATGGTTTTCTCTTTACATTATTCACACGTCATTTTCTTAGACATCAGTTTCTTAAACATCTGCTTAAACTAAATCCAGGCATAATAATAAACTTCAACAAGCTTTCATCACAGGGGTTTGAAAGGTTGATGCTGATCCTGGACTGGAGCTTATCTTTGTTGGTTCTGGTTCTATTGTAAGTTGCTCTGGAGAAGGACGTCTGGAGGATGTGATGACGCTGCTATGGATCAGAAGGTCCAGGGTTTGACCTCCAGCACTGATAAGCCTCCACTATTGGACCCTTGAGGGAGACCCTTAAAACTAAATGGTTTGGGTTGTACCCTGTACGATTGGGTCAGTCACAGCGGTGGAGTTTGATCACCATTTAGAGATGAGTTATCTTCTTGTACAGTGGTGCTTGAAAGTTTGTGAATCCTTTAGAATTTTCTCCATTTCTGCATAAATATGACCTAAAACATCATCAGATTTTCACACAAGTCCTAAAAGTAGATAAAGAGAAGCCAGTTAAAAAAATGAGACAAAAATATTATACTTGGTCAATTATTTAGTGAGGAAAATGATCCAATATTACATATTAGTGAGTGGCAAAAGTATGTGAACCTCTAGGATTAGCAGTTAATTTGAAGGTGAAATTAATCAGGTGTTTTCAATCAATGGGATGACAATCAGGTGTGAGTGGGCACCCCCGTTTTATTTAAAGAACAGGGATCTATCAAAATGTCTGCTCTTCACAACACATGTTTGTGGAAGTGTATCATTGGCATAAACAAAGGAGATTTCTGAGGACCTCAGAAAAAGAGTTGTTGATACTAATCAGGCTGGAAAAGGTTACAAAACCATCTCTAAAGAGTTTGGCCTCCACCAATCCACAGTCAGACAGATTGTGTACAAATGGAGGAAATTCAAGACCATTGTTACCCTCCCCAGGAGTGGTCGACCAACAAAGATCACTCCAAGAGCAACGTGTGTAATAGTAGGCGAGGTCACAAAGGACCCCAGGGTAACATCTAAGCAACTGAAGGTCTCTCTCACATTGGCTAATGTTAATGTTCATAAGTCCACTATCAGAAGAACACTGAACCACAATGGTGTGCATGGCAGGACTGCAAGGAGAAAGCCACTGCTCTCCAAAAAGAACATTGCTGCTAGTCTGCAGTTTGCTAAACATCACGTGGACGAGCCAGAAGGCTATTGGAAGAATGTTTTGTGGACGAATGAGACCAAAATAAATAGAACTTTTTGGTTTAAAAGAAAAGCGTTATGTTTGGAGAAAAGAAAACACTGCATTCCAGCATAAGAACCTTATCCCATCTGTGAAACATGGTGGTGGTAGTTTCGTGGTTTGGGCCTGTTTTGCTGCATCTGGGCCAGGACACAGCTTGCCATCATTGATGGGAACAATGAATTCTGAAATTTATATCAGAGAATTCTAAAGGAAAATATCAGGACATCTGTCCATGAACTGAATCTCAAAAGAGGTGGGTCATGCAGCAAGACAACGACCTAAGCACACAAGTTTATTCTATTCTACCAAAGATGGTTAAAAAAGAATAAAGTTTCATGTTTGGAATGGCCAAGTCAAGAAAGTCCTGACCGTAATCCAATGAAATGTTGAGGAAGGACCTGAAGGTGAGCAGTTAATGTGAGGAAACTCACCAACATCCCAGAGCTGAAGCTGTTCTGTAGGAGGAATGGGCTAAAGTTCCTCCAAGCCGGTGTGCAGGACTGATCAACAGCTACAGGAAACGGTTAGCTGCAGTTATTGCTGCACAGGGGGGTCACACCAGATACTGAAAGCAAAAGTTCACATACTTTTGCCACTCACTAATATGTAATATTGGATCATGTTCCTCAATATACAATTGACCAAGTATAATGTTTTTGTCTCATTTGTTTAACTGGGTTCTCTTTATCTACTTTTAGAACTTGTGTGAAAATCTGATGATGTTTTAGGTATACATATACATATTTATGCAGAAATATAGAAAATTCTAAAGGATTCACAAACTTTCAAGCACCACTGTACATGCTCTCCATATGTCAACAATAAACACACACACACACAGTCTCTACTGATGTTGTATCTATCAATTTTTAAATCTCCAATTTATTCACTTTTGGACATGCCTGTTTTCCTTCACCGCCAATTTTGTTTTTATCCCAAACACTTTTTGAACTTTTTGCTCTCATCCCAAATAAATGTCATTTTTCTCACCTAAATCAAGTCACCCACTGTCTACAACCACCACCTTCACCCCAATTCTGTTCACATTACTTTTTTGCCCCACAGTCATTTGTTTTCCTTGTTTTGTCTCCACCACTAATTCAAATGTTCAAGTTAATTTCATCCACTGTTAACAAAATGTCACTTTTTGTCACCATAACTGTTTAAAATCTCAATTTTACTGACACGGCACATTTTCCCATTCTTGCTTTTTTAAATACCTGATTTTGTCCCCTCACAAATGTATCTCCTTCAGTGTTGGACATATCCATACTTTCAGAACTTTTCAAATTCCTGAACATTGTCCCCATGTTCTTCAAGTGCCCAGTTTTGTAAACACCGGTTTTAGAAATGTAATATCCTCCAAATTTGTCAGTATAGCTTTTGTACAAACACACTTTTGTTTTTAACAAATGTCCACTTTTGTCTCCACTAGTTTAAATGTGCTATACAATGAATTGTTTCTCTACTTGATTAACAAAAAGTAAAAAAGAAAAAGAAAGCGATAAGTCCCAGTACTGGATAATTATTCATGTACGGTGAACGTTTCTCTTTCCTCCTGGATGAAGAAGTTTTGGTTTCTCAGTCTCAGTACAGAGGGTTTCTTTCTCTTTAGTTCGCATCTGAGTAATTTAAGGTTTACTGCTGCTTTATTTCTATGAAGGTATGTTAACTTTCTGTTTCCTCAAGCCTGCTCTCAGATCTCCTCGAAGCTCCTGGCTTTTTGTTTATTAATGTAACTTTCCAACTTTCTCCTCGGTGAGACTCGGACGCTCCGAGCTGAGGACCCAGACACACTGTAATGTAAAAAAATGCTTTCCAAAATACAAACTTTTTATAATATCCACTAACTTATACCATCATTATACACAGTTTGTCTCCCACATCCACCAGGGGTCTAGCCCAAATTTCCACTCAGTCATCACGTAGCAACGTCTGACGTCGAACTCCACCCTGGGTTCCTCATGAGCTTCTGTATGCAGCATCTGGTTCTTATCACAAAGTACTACAAAATACTTTCCAGTTACTTTTTATACTACAGATTTCTGTTCCCATACTTCCCAAGATGCTTTTCTTGACATAGGACCACTCAGAAATTTCAATTTTGTCAATTTTATTTTAACAACTTTGTTTTTAATGACACTTGATTGACCAAATACTCCTTAGAATGCCACACAGCTCTGGTATCTCAGTGGGCAGTGCCAGCTGCTGTCAGAGCAAGTACTATGTTAAATTCTATGTAAAATTACATTTACTACTTTTTGAAAATGCCAGATTCTTTTTGTAATGCAAATTTTTGTGTAGATTAGTTTTTAAGATTCATTGATGTTATTTCTACTTTCTTGAAATACCACTTTTTTAAATGCTCAGATTTGTCAAATAATTATTTAAAATTAGTTTTTATCCACAGCAATTTTCTTAAATCTAACAATTACATCACTATATTTTTTTAAGATGCTATTTCTGGCCAAACACTTTTTAAAAAAAATGCTTAAAAAGATAACTTTTTAAATTATACAATTATATTGGAAAATGTTTTAAAACTTTAAAACTACCTTTTCTTTCCAGTCTGTATTCGTGAGTCCAGTCTTGGTTTAAAGCCCTTATTTATATTTTAGTTATTAATAAATTCATTACAAGGATTATAGCATTAAAAATGTAAACATTGTGCTGTTATGGTTGAACACGGGCAACCTGAGGCTGAAGTATTTCGTTTAAATTCTAGTCGTGCGTCTTATTACTCTTTACTATTATTTATGTCATAATATTTCTTATTATTGCTTATTATTTCTGGGAGAGATCTGACTCGTTCTTTATTCTTTGAAACGCAGAAGGCTGGAGGCAGAACCCTGATGCTCTATAACCCCACCCCTGTGCTGCAGTCTCAGAACCGGTTCCGGGCTCTACAAATTGGAGCAGCACTGGCTGAGGAACCCAGCAGATCAGATCTGAAGCTCAGCTTTGAGTCATGACTGCTGTAGAAGTGGGAGAACAAAGTGCGCTGCAATCCCAGCAACCTCTGGTTAGTACTTTACTCATATTAGGACAACTCTACTCATATTCGTTTATTAGACTGATTTTTTTATGGGTTTTTTATATTGGATGTTTCTACTTTGTCATATTTTTGGTAGTATTTAGTTTTGTTTTTCTAGAGTTTAGCTTTAAGGATATTAGATTTACAGGATGGTGCATGGGCAGGACAGTTCATTGGCTGTGTCTGAGGGAATGTAGATAGCCTGGGGGATCATCCCCCAAGGCTGCAACAGTGACACCTGCCAGATCTGTACCAGCGCTTTTTAAAATAAACTTTTGTTTGTACAACTTTTAAAAGTCTTATTCTCTCCCAGCGATTTTTTTTTTTTTTATAAAGGAACTTTTTAAAAATCAGGAATGATTGCTGGTTAGTTAGTATGAGTCATTTATTATTATTTTTGGAAATACATAAAAGAGGAAAATATTTTAACCTTTATTTAATTTTGGTTACTCTTACAGGACATATTTATAGTTTTTTAGTTGTAGTATTTAGATGAATTTTAGGAAATCGCTTTATTTCAGCTTGCATATTATTTTAAATGTCACTGGATCAAGAAATCTAACTTATTTAAACTGATAATCTGGATGCAGATTTGATTTTAGCACTTCAAATCGCAGAGATACCATTTCTTTAGTAGTAGTGTTGTTTTTTTAATTTGGTTTCATTCGATCTGTTTTTCCTAATTGTTCTTGGACAGTTGTACGGCTTCTCCTCAGGCGATCCGGGAGCTAAGAGTCGAGTCGGGCAGCAGTTATCTGAAGAGAAACGATCCAGCACGGACAAGTTTGGAAGTAAGTACCTCCGAAAAACATAAGAGATGAAGCTTGGTCCTAGTTCTCTGAGGAGTTTCGGTCTCATTTCTAGTATCGCCACTGAGTCTCGTGACAGTGTGTTTTGGGTTTATGAGAGGTTTCTCAGAGTCCTGCAGCAGTTTCCACTGTTGCTCCATCAACACCTCTGGGATGTTGGTCCTATGACCATATATGGCACAGCCACACTGATGAGCCAAAACATTAGGACGTGTAGGAGGTGGTACGAGTTATAGTGGCATCCACATGAATTTCCAGACTATAATCATGAATTCCACACTGTATGGATTGTACGGGACTCTAAAGTGTTTATGGGTAATGGAGTTCTGACTTGGGTTTCTCTACAGTGTGCAGCCCGCGCTGGAAGAAGTTCCTGACATGGCACCTCGGAGAAGAATGGGTCATCCTCATCCTGCTGGGCACCATCACGGGCTTCTTTAGCTGGGCCATGGATTACGGAATTGACTTCGGCCTTGAATGTAAGTGTGTGTGTGTGTGTGTGTGTGTGTGTGTGTGTGTGTGTGTAAAAGAGAGAGATTACAGGTTTGACGACCAAAGCCAAAATGTGGTTTATGATTCATTTTATACTTCTAAACGTAATGGTGAAAAACCCATAGCTCTGTTTGTAGATTCATCTTTACTCGTGTGTGTGTGTGTTTTCTTAGCTACAAGGTGGTTGTACAAGAAGGCTGAGAGTAACTTGTTCCTCCAGTATTTGGCCTGGATTTCCATCCCAGTCCTCCTGATCATCTTCTCAGCTGCATTCACATTCTTTGTGGGACCTCAGGCTGCAGGTACAAATCTCACACGCACACACACACACACACACACACACACACAAACTGGTATTCACAAATTATTGTTAAACCTCATACAGGATCAGGAATCCCGGAGATAAAGACCATAGCGAGAGGGGGGAAGGTACACGGCCATGTCGGCTTTTAAAACTTTGGTGGCCAAACCTTGTCGGTCTCACCTGTGCACTAGGCACCCCGCGGCATGCCCACTGGGCAAAGAGGTACAGCCCCCACATGCGCACGCAGACACACACACACAACACAGTAATTTGTTCATCATAGCTTCACTTCAACTATGAGAGACAAAATGAGAAAAAAAAATTCCAGGGCCAAAGTAAAAAGGCTACCATCAGTAACACACTAACGCCGAGAGGGACTCAGATCCTGCAGTGCCTTCTTTTTTCTAGTTGGCTTTCTATTATTTTGAATCTTTCTATCTTTCAAGGTAATTTAGTTTAATTCTTACATTTATCCTCTAGGGCTGTAAGCAGGTCCGGGTTCTTTTTGAGTCTTGGCCCTAAACAAGGTTTTCTTCGCTCATAATATTTAAGGGATTTTTCCTTGCCAATCTAAAAGTTATAAAGCTGCTTTGAGACAATGCTCCATTGAAACATGCTAAAGAAATAAAAATCTGAACTCAACTTGACCCGTATATGATTGATTTTTTTCCCCTCAGAGGTCCATTTGTTGCACATTGGGAGCAATCGTTGCAGCACAACTGTCCGCCTGACGGCATTTACAAGTGGAGTTAAGCCGGTACATTCACCAAAAAAACATCAAAATAAGACATGTTTTTTTCCTCTTTGTTATACAACCCATGCTTCATTTTCCATCATAAAACCTAGAATGCACATGTTTGTATGTTGTTATAACCCATAATGCACAGTCCCCATATAGCCACAGAGACTCTGCAGTTGTTGATCTCTTAAAATTTTGGCTTTCCACAATTATCGGCTCGATAGCAGCGGATCAGAACATTTGTTTTTTTTATATATTATATTATTTCATAATTGGTACTGCATATTCATGCCACCCTAATATAAATGGTGTGTGGTGTTGTGTGTGTGTGTGTGTGTGTGTGTGTGTGTGTGTGTGTCAGAGTGAATCTCGCCGTATCGAGCTTCTGATTGTTGGTGTCGGTGTGGGATCTCCGCCTGCTTCGGTTCTCCCATCGGAGGTAAGAACTAACACACCTGATGCACGCTAACACACCTGTACTCTACATCACTGTGCTGACTGTGTGTGTAGGTGTTCTGTACAGTATCGAAGTGGCCTCGTCCTTCTTCATGGTCAGATGTTACTGGAAAGGATACTTTGCTGCTGCCATCAGCGCCTTCGTGTTCAGGATACTGCCTGTGTGGAGCGGCTACAACGGTACGTTATGACATCATCACACCTCACAGCCACGCCCATTACAGGAACCTTCAAACGAGAACCAGGAGCAGGCTTAGTTATTAACATAAACAGAAAAAACACCTTGTTCTGTTCCTTACATACAGTGGGGCAAAAAAGTATTTAGCCACTGATTGTGCAAGTTCTTCGACTTAGAAAGATGAGAGAAGTCTGTAATTTTCATCACAGGTACACTTCAACTATGAGAGACAAAATGAGAAAAAAAAAATCCAGGAAATCACATTGTAAGCTTTTTAAATAATTTAATTGTAAATTATGGTGGAAAATAAGTATTTGGTCAATAAATTTGGTTCAACTCAATACTTTGGAACATAACCTTTGTTGGCAATGACAGAGGTCAAACATTTCCTGTAAGTCTTCACCAAGTTTGCACACACTGTAGCTGGTATTCTGGCCCATTGCGCCATGCAGATCTCCTCTAGAGCAGTGATGTTTTGGGGCAACACGAACTTTCAACTCACTCCACAAATTTTCTATGGGGTTGAGGTCTGGGGACTGGCTAGGCCATTTCAGGACTTTGAAATGTTTCTTACGGAGCCACTCCTTCATTGCCCAAGCGGTGTGTTTGGGATCATTGTCATGCTGGAAGAACCGGCCACGTTCCATCTACAATGCTCTCACTGATGGAAGGAGGTTTCGTCTTAAAATCTCATGATACATGGCCCTGTTCATTCTTCCCTTAACACAGATCAGTCGTCCTGTCCCCTTTGCAGAAAAACAGCCCCAAAGCATGATGTTTCCACCCCCATGCTTCACAGTAGGGAAGCATCTCAGCATTCTTCTTACTCCAAATACAGTGAGTTGAGTTTTTACCAAAAAGTCCTCCCAATCCTCTTCTGGATCATCCATATGGTCTCTGGCAAACTTCAGACGGGCCTGGACATGTACTGGCTTAAGCAGGGGGACACGCCTAGCACTGCAGGATCTGAGTCCCTCTCAGCGTAGTGTGTTACTGATGGTAGCCTTTTTACTTTGGTCCCAGCTCTCTACAGGTCATTCATCAGGTCCCTCCGTGTAGTTCTGGGATTTTTGCTCAGCGTTCTCATGATCATTTTGACCCCACGGGATGAGATCTTGCGTGGATCCCCAGATCGAGGGAGATTATCAATGGTCTTGTATGTCTTACAATTGCTCCCACCGTTGATTTCTTTCTTCACTTAAACCTGCTTGGCCTATTGTAGATTCACTCTTCCCAGCCCTGGTGCAGGTCTACAGTTTTTCTTCTTGGTGTCCTTCGACAGCTCTTTGGTCTTGGCCCATGGTTGAGTTTGGAGTCTGACTGTTTGAGGCTGTGGACAGTGTCTTTTTATACAGGTAACGAGGTCAAACGGGTGCCATTAATACAGGTAACGAGTGGAGGACAGGATAGCTTCTTAAAGAAGAAGTTACAGGTTTGTGAGAACCAGAAACCTTGATTGTTTGTGGGTGACCAAATACTTATTTTCCACCATGATTTACAATTAAATTCTTTAAAAATCCTACAATGTGATTTCCTGGATTTTTTTTTCTCATTTTGACTCTCATGGTTGGACAGACCTCTCTCTTCTTTCCAAGTGGGAGAACTTGTACAATCAGTGGCTGACTAAATACTTTTCTGCCCCATTGTAGTTTAGATTAAGGTTTATGTTCAGAACAGCTGTTAAACATTAATAGCAATGAAGTATAGCATTAAATGATTCTTAATTATAATTCCTATTTCATCTTTATGATACATAAACAATTATGATGTATGCATAGCTGTCTAGTAAATAATAATTTTATGAATCTATACACAACGGTACCTCGGTTCTCGAGTACAAAGCAAATGTTTCTCATAAAGAATAATGTGAATTGAATGAATGGGTTCCAGATGCCCAGAAAGTCTCCCTGCATACGGGATGTTTTTCATTTTTAAATTCTGGTGAAGCTGCAGTGTGTTGGACTAAAATGCAGTTTGGGTTAAATATCAGGATTTACTGCATTACTGTATGTATGTATGTATTTAAGATAATGTATAGCTCTGTCGATTTCTGTAAGCTGTGCAGAGAACTGGCTGGCCATCATGGTATGGTCCTTCTTTTTCCCAGTTTACTTTTAATATTATAAAACTGTCTTCCAGTCTGTTCTGTACCCATAGATTTTGCCATTTATCCTTCATTGTAGCTTTAATAATGCTTTTACTATCTTCTTTACTGCATTTTATATTAATCTCTATATTATTCTTTCCTTCTTTTCCTTTAGCAACATCTTGCAATCGATGGTTTCAGTAATTATCTACCAAGCCTTGACCTCTGATGTATTCCCGGTTTTTATCTACAAAACGCGCACAGAATTGAAACGCGCTGCCGCGTTGGAAGCGTACAGTTCTTGTTTTTGCTCGATTTAAAGTGATTTTGCGCTCTCGTTTTTTGATTTTGCGCTTTCGTATTAAAGATAGTGATCTCACTCCATAAAAAAGGCATTTGTACAGTTCTGGCAGATGATTCATGTAACTGTACACTCAGTGTCTGCACTTCCAACCTCAATCAAATGCATCCTTTAACAAAAATTCAGTTATAAAGACTTTTTAAAGGAATACTTTTACGTTTTCACTTTTATTACATTTAGTAGCATACTCCAAGTTTTACTTTGTCAGACTTAAATAAAGAACATGCGTTACTTTTCTGCCCACCTCTGCCAAAAAACAGTCACAAAATCTAAAACAAAAACAACCACACAATAACAACACTAATAATAATACTTTGATGTTCCCTTGTAGAGTCCATTACTCCTCTGTTTAAGACCTGGTACCGTATTGATTTCCCCTATGAGCTACAGGAGCTGCTGACCTTCACCATTCTCGGGTCCGTCACACACACACACACAAACGCACCTCTATGTGTGGGTGTTTTTTCTTTTTGGGATAATATATTTAATTCTTTAGATATTTATCTCTCTCTCTCTCTCTCTCTCTCTCTCTATCTCTCTATCTATCTCTATCTCTATCTCTATCTCTCTCTCTATCTCTCTCTCTCTCTCTGGGCGACTACAGGGTACTGAGCGGTCTCGCCGGAGTGTTCTTCGTCTTCCTGAACGGAGTGATGGTTCGCTTCATCAGGAGCCCACGCAAAGTCAGCCGGTTCCTCATGAAGACGTGAGTACTGAACTACAAGGGGGCACCGTTGTTAAAACAGAATTCTCTTCGCGCTGCAGTATAGGCGAGGTTAGGCGGATTTGCCAGAATGAGAAATCTTTAAATGATAATGGCGAATTAAAAAGAAGGATTACTATGTTTGCTCTACAGCGAACATCATCTGTAACGGAATAGGAAACAAAAAAATGCAACTTCTTTCTAATGCCTTTGTTTGTAGACGTGTTTTGTATCCTGCCATCGTCACTCTGGTCACCGCAACGTTGACCTTTCCCCCTGGATTGGGACAGTTCATGGCTGGCAAGGTAACACGCTAACAAATGCACAGAATCTCGCAAACACACTAACAGTGCTTTGATTAATCAAAAAAACAGCAACGCACCCACACACTTCAGGTCACACCTGAGGACAGAAGGCGGAGCTCTTTTTTACCATCATAATACAGAAAAAAATAGCCAGAAACAATACATTATTATGATTAGGGGTGTATTCATGTCGAATAATATCGGTGCATTCTTTAAACACCAGAGGGCGCAATATATCTTTCTTATCCTCTAAAATGGAAACTGAACAAAATTGTGTTTGACAAACTGACCATGAAAACAGAGTCTCATTTTCAATTTAAGAGAGCACTTAGTTATATTTCTAGTTATTAAAATTATTTTAAATGCAGGATTCAAATTTTTATAAAAAAAAAAACTATTACAAAACGCACTGTTTTGTGATGTTTACACTTAAGAAATAAAAAATATGACTGCCTTCTAATGAATGTAAAATTACTAGTTGTGAGAAAATCGAATCGTGAACAAAGTATCGTGAATCATGAACTCGTCACATACATACATAGCTGTAAGTAAAGAAGAAGATCGAGTAGAACGAACTGCTAGCCACACAACGCATTTCTTAATTTGGTAGCCCAATGACTGTAGAATTCTCAGTTACGAAAACAGTAACAGAGCACCATCTGTACGTTTCTGATGGTCTCTTGTTGTGCAGCTGACCCAGAGGGAGACGTTACTTGCACTGTTTGACAACCACACCTGGTCCAAACATCTGGAAGGTGAGCACTTTGATCACCACGACTATTCGGTGGCCTGGAAGCACCCTCATGCCAGCGTGTTCGTCACGCTCACCGTCACATTCATCGTCAAGGTTGGTGATGCTTATTCAGGTTGAAACCATGACTGTGACTCTGCTGCTTCAAATAAATGTTTTAATGGATCTTAAAATGCATTAGCCCCCTCTACTTCATCCAAACAACACCAAGGGTCCGCCACAGCCCCATCACTGAAGAGACTGTGAGCACAGGATGCTCCAACAGTGTCTCCATCCAACAATGTCCATGGTTCTATGATTACTGCACCAACCAAAGATCCAAAAGGGTTCCACTTTCATTGCAGGATGCTCTTCTGGTTTGAGAATAGCGTACCACCCAAAGAGTGCTATCTTCTTCTGAGATGATATTTGTGTGGTGGTACTGCCAGCACATGATGTTCTTTTGGGTTGAGAACCAAGAACCAAGCACAGATCTCCAACCAAATGCATCTCCTGGTCTTCTGAAGATTCAAAGAAATTCCATGAACCAACCGAAGGATCCCTTTTCATAGATGGCCGGGATAAACGGGGGCTAATACATTTTTCAGAGCAATCTGACTCCCTGTTTTATCAGTTTTGTGTCTGCTTCAGATCTTGACGTCCGCTGTGGCCATCTCCATGCCCGTCCCATGTGGAGCCTTCGTACCCGCCTTCATCATCGGTAAGAAGCCTCAGGCTTGTTAGCCATTATTACGTCACACATTCGGTGTTATCATGATGTGTGAAGTTAATTAATCGGTGTTTGATCAGGCGCCGGTCTGGGGCGTTTGGTGGGTGAGGTGGCAGCGGTTGTGCTTCCAGAAGGCGTTCATTCAAACGGAACCGTGTACTCCGTCCTACCCGGGAGCTACGCTGTAGCAGGCACGTGAATAATCACACTGTACCGCTAATGCTTAAATTTAAACATCTTTATACGTTAAAGTTTTGCACGGTCGCGCAGGCGCAGCGGCGATGTCCGGTGCTGCCACTCACACCATCTCGACGGCGGTGATCGTGTTCGAGCTGACGGGTCAAATCAACTTCCTGTTTCCCATGATTTTCTGCGTGATCGTGGCTAACTTTGTAGCTCAGAGCCTGCAGCCGTCGCTGTACGACTCGCTCATCCGGATCCGGAAACTTCCCTACCCTGTGGAATCGCACTGGGATCACCCAGAGTGAGTGCCCTCCGTCCAACCAGCGATCTTTCGGTTAAACTTGTAAAGTATCATAACAGAACTGCTGGACTCTCGTTACTGGACTCTCTCTTTACAGGAATGCCGACGTCCACGTGGAGGACATCATGGAGAAAGATGTGAGGTACCTCTCCCTGAACTCCACTTACAGGGATCTGCACAAAATCCTGGCCACCAATCTCAAAGCCTTCCCACTGGTCAAATGCGCAGGTACCTCGACGTGCACTGGCGCAAAATTCACCATGGGGTTTGCTCAATTTTGGCTGATTTTTCTGATTTCTGTATTTCAGAGTCCATGAAGTTGCTGGGCTCTGTCGAGCGTGCCCAGTTGCAACTCCTGCTGTCCAGGCACCTTGGACGTTCAAGGAGATTGGAGTGTCTCGGGCAGCATGGCCAGAACAGTGACAGCGATCACAAGGTAAGCAGCGAGAAGAACTTTGAGGTCCTACTCATAGAGTATCAGGGCCAGTGATGGTTACACATTGTGTTTTCCATATAGTGGAGCTCCTTGGGATGTTTATTTTCTATTAAACCAGAAATCCATTTATGCTACCGTTTTTTAGCATTTCCTCTTTAAACAAGGCTCTCCTCAGACTTTGGTTAATCCAAACAGACACAGGTACAGAACCAGAGTTCGGCTGCTGAAACGAGTTGACAGTATGGAACCAGGCACCACTGTTCTGGTTCGAAGCTAACAGTACGTGTGTCTTTCAGACCTCTTTAGAAGGACCATCCGTTAGTACCACTCACGCGTTTACTTCCAAACCGCAGGACAAATCAACCAGGAGAGGTACACCATGTCCTACACTCTGCTCATTAGACTAAAACACACGAATCTTAGACACTCTCAAATGTAAAAACTGGCAATCACTCCAAATCGGGCATGATTGCGCTGTTGGATCTCCAGATGGCCGAGAGGCAGATCCACGATCCACAGGCTCCACTCATGGGCATGGGTGGTGATTGGTTCTTCTTGGTGGCAAGAGTTTCTATGAATTACTAGCCTGTTTCTAATCCTGGTTCCTGTTAGTTTTTTTCTGGAAGTCTTAAGACTGATGCAGTGCTACAAAGTACAATCCAAGAAACTGTAAGTTAAGGGTCTGGATCATGGGCCCAAAATCACCTTATGGTCAATAGTTTAGTACTGCTGCATCACCACAGTCTTTGCAGTTACTGGGTGGTACTCTCAAGGGTACTGCATCCATAGACGTAATATAGCTAGACGCCGCATTGACCCCCAGATCATACGTCAGTGTCGTCGCCATATTGGTCCAGGAAACTTATCACAATTCTCCATAGATTGCATTGGAAAAAACATGCACAATTCTACCAATAAATAATATAATATAATATAATATAATATAATATAATATAAAATAATATAATATAATATAATATGATAAAAAACAATAAGTGATAGATTAGCAATAGTACATATTATATGTAGCATAAATAGTAATATACTAGTTGTATAATACAGTATTCACTATTTTATATACTGAAATAAAACAGTGGGGCAAGAAAGTATTTGGTCAGCCACTGATTGTGCAAGTTCTCCTACTTATAAAGATGAGAGAGGTCTGTAATTTTCATCATAGGTACACTTCAACTATGAGAGACAAAATGAGAAACAAAATCCAGGAAATCACATTGTAGGATTTTTAAAATAATTTAATTGTAAATTATGGTGAAAAATAAGTATTAGGTGAATAAATTTGGTTCAACTCAATACTTTGTAACATAACCTTTGTTGGCAATGACAGAGGTCAAATGTTTCCTGTAAATCTTCACCAGGTTGGCACACACTGTAGCTGGTATTTTGGCCCATTCCTCCATGCAGATCTCCTTTAGAGCAGTGATGTTTTGGGGCTGTTGCTGGGCAACACAGACTTTCAACTCCCTCCACAAATTTTCTATGGGGCTAAGGTCTGGGACTGGCTAGGCCACTCCAGGAAACCTTGAAATGCTTTTTTTATATGGAGCCACGCCTTCGTTTCCCGAACGGTGTGTTTGAGGTCAATTGTCCTGCTGGAAGACCCAGCCAAAGCATGATACTGTGCACCTCCATGCTTCACAGAGGTATGGCGCAACTCAGATTATTCGTCCTCCAAAACCAACGGCGAGTTGAGTTTTTACCAAAAAGTTTCTATTTTAGTTTGATCTGACCACATGAATAGGCTCTCTCCCAATCCCATCTTCTGGATCATCCATATGCTCTCTGGCCACCAGACGGGCCTGGACATGTACTGGCTTAGCAGGGGGACACGCCTGGCACTCATGATCCGAGTCCCTCTCAAGCCGTAGTGGGTGTTACTGATGGAGCCTTTGTTACTGTCCCAGCTCTCTTCAGGTCATACTATGTGATTTCCTTTGTTTTTTTTTTCTCATTTTGTCCCTCATAGTTGAATTGTACCTGTGGATGAAAATTATAGACCTCCTCATCGTTCGACGTCGGGGGAGAACTTGCACAATCAGTAAAGCTGAACAAAACAAACAACAAAAAATTTGTTTGTTGTTTTGGTTTTAAAAACCAACCCCCCACCCCCCCCCCCCCCCCCCCCCCCCCCCACCCCTTTGTTTTGTTTTTGTTTTTTATTTTGTTTTTTTGTTTTTGTATTTTTTTGTTTGGGTTTTTTTGTTTTTTGGGTTGTGTTTTTGTATTTTTTTTTGTTTTATTTTGGTTGGGTTATTTGGTTGTTTTTTGGGTTATATTTGTTGTGCGGTTTAGTCGTTTGGGGTTTTGTAGGTTTTTAGTATTCTAAAGGTTTGTGTTGTTGGTTTTTGGGTATGTGCGTGAGTGTATGTTTTTTTGTTATTTTAGTTTGATTTTTGTTGATGGTTTCTTGGGTGTTGAGTTTTTTGATTGATATTTTTGTATGTTGGTGTGCCGTTGCTTTGTGCATTTTGTTGTATGTTTGTAGGTTGTGTATTGATCTATTGTGAGGAGTTGTTTTGTGAGGAATGACCTTTAATGGCTTAATAATTATATTTATTTGAATGTAGTAGTGTTTTGAGATGTGTGTCTTTTGTTGGGGGTTATTGCGCTAGTTGTTGGAATGTTCTTAATAGTTTGACGTGGTTGTTAAGAGGATTGTGTTTTTAGATTGTAATTTTTTAAGGTTGAATTGTATTGGGTAGTTTGGTTCGGTTTTTGCCCCATGTACTATACTATTTACACCACATATACGATAATTTACTATTTGTTTAATCTATTCTTTCATCATTATATGATTTATTAGACCACATCTTAATTGTATTTACCGGTTTAACATATGCTGTACTGTACTTGTATCATGATCACCATTATAACAACAGAAAGCAACTGACTGCCAGTGCCTCACTATAGATTTTTAATTTGCTGATGGCATGACATTTTTGTCAATGTGGTCAATTACAAGAACCTTGAGGCACAATTTAGATAATTTTTTTCGTTTTTTTTTCCAATGATAGCGAGTCCTGACATTAAATTTTATAAATAATTAATAAAGGGACGTTGCCACAAGTATTACCAAAAGAACAAACACTCCAATCCTTGTTGACAAAATACGTGCGTTTTTTTAGTTTCTTCTGACAATGAATTAATTTAGGCACACAGTACCTGCCTGCGGCTGAGCCACTTGTCCTCTCTATCGAGAATTGAAGTAACGGATTGAAATGTTTTTTTGTCCTCCACGTTAGCAAACGCTTTTGGAATATAAAAAACTAAATAATTTGGTTTATTGCACATTTTTAGCCAGAATAATCGCAGCTCCTCCGTTCACTCGGATTTGTTTACAAGCTGGTCTTGCCTGGACCAATATGGCGGACGTGTTAGCTTATCACAGCATGAGCTAAGCAACCGATGTCTGTGTCTATGTAACAAGTCTAATTACGGCAACTGGTTTTAAAGGGGTTTGAATCAGCAGTAGCTAACACAAAACCGACATCTGGGTGGTTTTAGGGACCCTGCAACACTTGCCTAACTCCCGTACAACTTGTATATCAGGAGCAAAATGTCCCTTATTCCAGGGTACTTCTGGTGGGTGTTGGATAACGATTGTGGTGCTTTATATTTCATAGGCAGCTCTTGGTATTCATAAATCTCATCTCTGACTTCTGCATCTCAGTTTCTGAGATGCGGAGGTTACCCTGAAGAGCCTCCTGTGTACCCTGTCCACCTTGGCCATAAACCAATGGAGAAACTTCTCGGGCCACATCTGGGGGGTCCACTTTTTTTGGATTGAACATAATAATGGTTTGTTTTTTAGGACGATTCAAAGTGGAAGACACCATTACTACAAAAAGGTGAGATACAGCACTATGCTGCAAACAATAATATTGTAGCTGTATTGTATTTACAGATTTAATTCATGGATATTTGGCTCTGTAAGCTCACTTTGCTGTTTTGGGTGCAGATTATCGAGTGGGAGGAGCAACAGCTTGCCGAAAAGGTCAACTTCGACCTCTGCAAGTGTGACCCCGCCTCTGTTCAGATCGTGGCGCATACCTCCCTGCCTATGGTGTGTTACGGTACACTGGCGTCACACTCAAAGGCACACAAAGTACAAACCCGGGTAATATTACAACTCCTTTTCCATTGGATCTTCAGGTCCATCAAATGCTCTCGATGATGGGTTTGGATCTGGCCTACGTCACCAGTGCTGGAAGACTCATCGGGGTCGTGTCACGTCAAGAGGTAGGAAAAGAATCACCTTAAGCACTAGTTATTTGGGCAAATTCCTGTGCCTTCATTGCACTCTCAGAGATGATCCCACATCTTTGAGAGTTTCTGTAGTTATTGAGATTATTGTCTCTAATACTTCTCATAATTATCGCTTCTGTGACACATTTCTGTGATGAATCCAGGCTGATCCGTTTAAAGTACAGACCTGGTTCAAACCCCGCTAGGTAGATAATCACGCTGGGTGGGGAGCTATGTGTTTTGGAGTCGATCCCATTCATCGTTTTTAACAATTTTTTAAATAAAGTTTTAATTTAAGTTTTAATATGTAAACATTTCCCATAGAAATACATTGAGGTGATGTTTAGATTCAAATTATAACTGGCAAAATTCAAACTGTAACTGAAATCGTCTGCAACATAAACACATACACACACACAACACAAGTATTCGGACGGACCCCACAAACGAAACCAAAAATACTCTGTTGGGACGTGAATTGCACATGGGTCATACTGGGACACGCCCCCCGGCATGTGAACCAAAGTATTGGGACCCCTGTCTCCCGCACGCGATCAAAAGATTGGGACACGCCCCACATAGCCATAGTCCTGTGGGACTGCCCCCCCACATGCCACCAAAGGTATTGGACATAGTTCTGTTATGTGGCCACAAGTTTGAACAGAAACCACATTCTTTCGACGTGCCACATCCCAAGCACTGCTGTAACGCCTTCAGGACCAAGTTAACCAACTGTAAGTTTCCAAAGGCTGCTGGGAACCAATTAACACTAACACTGTCAAATGAGGCAGTTTTTTAAGACTCATGGCTAGTCACTTGATGAGTTTTTTTTCAAAGCTTCACTGCTGTTCCTGTTTGCGAAATAAATGTAGACCCAACAAGAGATATTTGGGCGTCCCGCTTCCTCACGTTATCTTTTGTGGAGTTACCTCAGGCTGTTACCCTCAGAAAACCGAGAAATGTTTATAACAACGCTAAAGGTTCTATCCAATTATCTCGGTTGCATTTTGCTGTTCCCATTGCCGCTAAATAAGGCTATGGAGAATTTTGTTGAGGGACGAGGCGCTCAACTCACCCTCCCGACCAGCTTCAGAGAGAGCATACCAGGCTGAGGGAATACGGCAACGCCAGAAGGCTACAGAGCTCCAAACAGCTTATGGGCAGCCAGAGCATCCTGGACCATCTCGCAAAACGACTTAGGATAGTGAAAGGTCTTCATAAAAAGATAGGGAAAGAGTTAAACGTTTTAGCCATGAGAGTGGGTCAGAAACTTGAACCAAAGGATCAGTAAGAAAGTGGAAAATGTTTCGCTTATTTGGTCAGATACTTATAGAAATACAACTTTAGAATTCCTGGACTTAAAAAGAGCACAGAAACACAACACAAACATAAACACAACAAAAACACAGGCTGCTAATTAAGTACAACAGGCAACACAGAACTTCCTGTGTCCTTTTCTTTATTAAACAGTGCAGCCAGAGGATTTTTTAGAAGCACTTAAAGGATTCATTTTAACTGGGGATTCTTTTTACTTGAATAAATTCGTAAAGGAAAAAACAATACTTTACTTTTTATTTTGGTGCTTGAGTTACCGGTCTCTTTGTGACTGAATTTTAAATGTCTGAAAATCAGTCTTTTGAACCATAAGTATTGAGCCTGCGGCGTGTACGGAAAACAGACGTACAAAAGATTACAGATTAGAACATAAAGCACAGCTAATTACAGCACACGAGTTTTGCCTTGTTTGTGTCTAACGTTAAAACCTTTCTTAAAGTTAAGCCCTTTTCACACTGAGTCCGATTTGTAAACAAGTAAAAAAATGGATGCGGTTTTTTGTGTAAACACTGTTGGTTTGCGTTGTGTTCTTATCTGTCGTCTTGCATGCGTAGTTCTGAGTAAGTTACTGTTTGTATAATTCATGTATAAAGTGGTACAGGGCTTTAGACTGTGTCGTTGTGTGTTGTGGCATTCAGACCTTAACTTGTTGCTTTATGTTTTTATGATTGTTGTTCTGCAGTCATTCATGAATGTCCTGTTTAACCCTCAAATGTTTTGTGTCCTAGAACATTAAATATTTTGTCGGCCCATGGTGAAGAGAATGTTGCGTCAACATTCTGGGACCATTTTTATCACTCTCTCCTAAGATCTTTTTTATGTTTACTCTATTTTAAGTGGATTCATTTTGTGATAAATGTTTTGTTATATTTAAAGTTCTTTTAACAAGCCGTGCCAATAACAGCTTTCTCTTTAATATGTATCCAGGGTGTGACATATCCTCTGAAATACGAGCCATAAACCTGAAAATATTTAGAATGCGACTGTAGGATCCTGTTACGTGAGCTCTAAGATCTTAGATAATGGCAATAAAAGCACTGAAATGTTTTCATTTCTGTCCCATTAAAGGATTAGTCCAAATCTTTGTACAAAAGTAAAGACAGAGACCTACATGGAGACAGACGATGTGTTTTTGTGACATGCCTCCTACTTACTGATGACACAGTTAGTTTAACGTAATAATAAGATAATAATAAGATAATCATATCTAACCCACCTCTGCACTCCAGATCCAGACACACTATAGATCAAACCTCCAATCCAGTATGAGCCCTAAAGTTTCCGCCCCCCCGTCCTGCTTTATGGCCTGGACTGAATTGTGGCCCGTGCTTCGTCTGCTGGACTGATGGATGAACTGGTAAAGTTCTTTGAAGTACTGTGTCATGGAGACGCACCTAAAAACAAAAGGGCTTCGTTACTGATTCATAAAATTTTATGATCACGAAGGTCTGATTCCATCAGAACACAAAGCCTTGTGACCTCCAGACATGGTGGATTTATTGAGCAGCTGATAAGAGCTTTGTGTTTATATGATTTTATTATTTTTATATTAGTTTACACAAAAGATAACTAAATAAAATAAAACTATCTAATGTGACCCATACAGATAACGGAGCTTACAGACCGTCTTATAAGGTACAAAAAAGATAAATAAAAAACAAACAAATATATATATATAAAAAACTGTTATCAGTCCTGCACACCGGCTCAGAGGAATTTTAGCCCATTCCACCGTACAGAACAGCTTCAGCGCTGGGATGTTGGTGGGTTTCCTCTCTGCTCGGTTCAGGTCCTTCCACAACATTTCGATTGGATTAAGGTCAAGACTTTGACTTCGCCCTTCCAAAACATTAACTTTATTCTGCTTTAACCATTCTTTGGTAGAACGACTTGTGTGCTTAGGGTCGTTGTCTTGCTGCATGACCCACCTTCTCTTGAGATTCAGTTCATGGACAGATGTCCTGACATTTTCCTTTAGAATTCTCTGATATAATTCAGAATTCATTGTTCCATCAATGATGGCAAGCCGTCCTGGCCCAGATGCAGCAAAACAGGCCCAAACCATGATACTACCACCACCATGGTTTTCACCAGATGGATAAGGTTCTTATGCTGGAATGGCATGGGTTTTCCTGTCTCCAAACATAACACTTTTTGTTTTTAAACCAAAAAATTGATCCAACCTGATTTTAGCAAAACTGCAGACAAGCAGCAATGTTCTTTTTGGAAGAGCAGTGCCTTTTCTCCTTGCAACCCTGCCATGCACACCATTGTTTGGTTCAGTGTTCTTCTGATGGTGGACTCATGAATATTAACAGATTAGCCAATATATGAGAGAGGCCTTCAGTTGCTTAGAAGTTACCCTGGGGTCCTTTGTGACTTCACCAACTATTACACCCCTTGTTCTTACAGTGATCTTTGTTGGTCGACCACTCCTGGGGAGGGTAACAATGGTCTTGAATTTCCTCCATTGTACACAATCTGTCTGACTGTGGTGTGTGGAGTCCAACTCTTTAGAGATGGCTTTTTAACCTTTTCCAGTCTGATGAGCATCAACAACTCTTTTTCTGAGGTCCTCAGAAATCTCCTTTGTTCGTGCCATTATACCCTTCCACAACATGTGTTGTGAAGAGGCAGACTGATAGATCCCTTTCTTTAAATAAAACGGGGTGCCCACTCACACCTTGATTGTCAATCCCAGTTGAAAACCACTCTGACTCTAATCATCGCACCTTCAAATTTAATGCTAATCCTAGAGGTTCACAAACCTTTGCCACTCACTAATATGTAATGCGTGATCATTTTCCTCAATAAATAAATGAGCAAGTATAATACTTTTGTCTCATTTGTTTAACTGGGTTCTCTTTATTTTCAAACTTTCAAGCACCACTGTACATTCAGATTGAAAAATGTTCTATTAACTTGAATACAGTTATAATAAAAAAAACTCTCTTTAATGATTTAATCCCATTTCAGTTTATTATTTACTTTGCTTTTGTTTTTTTTCTTTTTTTCTAAAATCTAACAAGTGAAAACAAAATTACACATTACAAATTACATTACAAGTATTTTCATTTTTTGAAGTTTGAGTAAGAATTTATTTTACTGCAATAAAAAATATTTTTGCAATAATAAAACTATTTTATCATTGTACAGAAAAAAATTTGTTTAATACATTATTTAGTTTGCACAGTTAAGTTTGCACAAAAGAAAATCCAAAAACAATCTAATATGACCCGTACAGATAACAAAGCTTACAGACAATCTGTAAAACAAAAAATAAAATAAAAAATATATTTAAAAAAATAATAATAAAAGAATGTATTTTAAAAAATATTTATCCAGATTACAAATAAAGAAATAAAAAGTGCTTCATAAACAGGCTAAATGTGTAAAATAATGTTAATTAAATTCATAGTTAAAAATGCTCTACTAATTTGCATTAGGGCTGCAACTAACAATTATTTTAATAATCGATTAATCAGTCGATTATTTTTTCGATGAATCGGGTTTAAAAAAACCTTTCCATGTCTTTATTCAGAAATATAACATTCAATAACAGAGCAAATAAGTGCTTACAATAAATGAATAATAATAAATTAAATTTATTAATAAATTAAAATAACAAATTAAATAATAAAGAAAAATAAGTGCATCTCTGATGCAAACACTACATACAACCTCATTCACGCTCTTTCTTTTGGAACTTTGCATTGCAAGCCAAAAATGTTAGCATGTCAACATGCTCCTGGCTAAAGCTGGCTCTCTTTTTAGAGACTATATTTCCTGCCGCAGAAGATAAACGCTCAGACAGTGTTGAAGTAGCAGGAATACATAAATAGGACTTGGCTAGCCTGGCCAATATAGAATATCTCTCTCTGCTAACTCCATCACTGTCATTATCCAGCTAACAAGCAGAAAAACAGATCAACCGTGCTGTGCCCGTTCGCATAGTGCGAGTGTGCCGTTACGTTTCCTCACTTCAAAACGGAACAAACTCGGGATATTGTGGTGACTTACGCTGTTGTTGAGCTCCCTTCATCCTCATCGGTGACTCCATGTTTCCATTTTGAGGGCTGTATCAGCACCGGGGTGCTCCCGTGCCAGGTCAGATCACTTTTGCAAAACTTGCATGTTACACATTTTTTGTTGTGTGAACCGTGAGGTGCTCTGACACTTTTGAGGACTTAAGCCGAACCTTCTTCTCTGCGTCGGTCATGTTTCATTTGTAGAATTTATTTAATTCTTAACGCTAACTTATTTTGAAGATTCCGCATCCGCGCCGGCTCCACCTCACTTCATTCAATCGCTCATATTTTTTTCCAGCGTTGACGAAGTGCCGCAAGTAACGTAAGTGGATATGACAAGGCGAGGGAAACATAAATCATGTGACACAACGAATCGATAATGAAATTTGTTGTCGACATTTTTAATAATCGATTATTATCGATTTTATCGATTCGTTGTTGCAGCCCTAATTTGCATACCATTTTTTTTTTCTATTGAATTATTTAATTCCATTTAAGTGTAATTTTATTATTTATTTTGCTTTTCTTTTTCTTCTTTTCAAATCTAGTGTAAAAAAGTCACATTACTAACATATTTTCTGTGTACAATTTATCACTGTACAATGATTTAATTTAATACAAAAACGTTAAGGATTTTAAAAATGTCTTTACAACTTTCAATACTGTTAAAGTTACATTTTAAGTCATTTTACTTACATTAATCATGTCACTGTATTTTATACGATATGATAAAGTACTTGTTTCTTGTGAATGCAGTGTCGTTTTCTGTTTTACAATATTAAATTTTTTATTTATTTTAAGTGAAGTGGAAGAGCTTGGGTACATTTATATTAATGTCATTAAGTTTAATCTTGGTGCAAAGAGACTACTTTATTTTAAGATTAAAAGGTTACAAGTGTAAAAATAAATAATATCTGTTCAATTTGATAGAGTAATGTTATAATCAATTTTGCTGCTGAATAAAGGATTTTCCACATGTACGTTTTCAGCTTGGATCAAAGCAAATTTACTTAATGAACTAATTTAGAAATAAAAGTCATGTTAGCTCACAATCAGTAATATCAGTGATAGTTCATTGGTGTTAAGAAGTGATTTATAATTAATGAATGATAATTAAGAATATTAACACCTAACCTTTTTCTCTCTGTCAGCATTTAATTTGTTTTTTATTAAATTTTTTATGGGTGGAACTTTGACCAACAATAAAACTGATTTATCTTGCGTTCATCGTTCACCTTCCTATCAAGTACAGATATCATTTCTAATCCATAGTCAGACTATACTTAGTGCAGCAGCGCAAAACTAATTCTTTATCTAACCATCATCATGTCTGGATTCAGAGTGTGTGTCTGGTCTGTGCTTCTGATTTCGGCGTGTGTGTCCAGTGCCCCAGGTAAATTCAATTAAATAGTAACAACTAATTTCCTTAAAATTTCAATATGAGTTTTGAGTCAACATAGGATTGTCAAACTGTTCTCAGTTGAGGAAGAGGATCCGGAGTTTTGGAGAGCTCATGCTCGAGCTACGCTGGACGAGGCTCTCCAACGCAAACTCAACACCAATGTGGCCAAAAACGTGGTGCTGTTCCTCGGTGACGGTGAGATATGATCTGAACTACAATGGTTTATACTAGGGATGCACCGATACCACTTTTTTCCTTCTGATAGCGACACCTGAAATTCAAGTATCGGCCGATACCAAGTACCAATACCGATACCAACTCTATCTAACTGAACTATTCAATAGGTGCCTATGAATCCTGATATTTATAGCGTTTCACTTTTTATAGATTGCCTTTATTTTGGTGAAACCAGTGTTCTGTATCCCAAATAAGATATAATAAGCTTGAAATAATAGTATTCACTGTTTGAGTTTGAAAAGTTTTAGAGCCATGAAAAAAACACTGTCATAATGCATGAACAAGAACAAGCAGGGAAGCCTAATCTTATGAAGCTTTTAATTGTTGGTTATATTTACATTTCAGCCACCCTTCAAAATACTGGTGAGAAATAATCTCAAACAAGAAATAATAACACATCAGAGACAGCTCAAAGCTAAGCTTTATCTCGTGGTGCTCATGTCATCTCCTTGGAATTATAAGGTTCTATCTATGTTCTGAGTAGTTTTGAGATATTGAGCTTCAGAGACTTTGCATTCTAAAAAGCAAAACTGATATGAGGAACAAGTCTCTTTCATACATGAAAATCACAGACACCCTAAATGGATTCTAAATGTGCAATATCGAAATCCTACCAAATCTGTAAATGTTTGTTTTTGGAACAGGTCAAAGAACTCATTTTCTCCTTGGAATTCTAAGGTTCTATCTGGCGAAACATAAAAAGAAGCAACGGCTTTCATTTAAGGAACGCAGACAGTTAACTCGTTTCTATTTAAAACATGACGTTAGTGCTGTAACAGACTGTCTACATGCATTGGAAAATAAAATGTATATGACATTTTTATTATTTCGGTTTTATGGCATTTCTTGTTTGAGGAGATGTCATCATTTTCTTATTCAAAGAAACTTTACAAGTTTTCTGTAAAAGTGTAATAGGTCATTCTTAATATTTATTCCAGTGCAGAGGTCAGTTCTAGGGATGAGAACTTTCCTTTAGGTTAAACAGCATTCAGGTCCTCGCTTCTTGGCTACTTATTCTATTGTGTCATATATCTTTATCCTAAGCTGTGTTTATCGCTCGACCTACCTAGCCTCTCCGTTCTTCTTCGATTCCATCTTTCGTCTCTCCTTAACCTGCTCGCTTATCTCCTCATCATGTCCGAATTCCTATCCATACTCGTTTTGTTCATTTGGTTTGCCTGTTTTTCTTAATAAACGCCACCTTTGGTCTGATTCACTCCCGGCGTGTATCTCCTATCCCTCAGTCGGCTTCACAGTAGACTTTGCCACGCTTGGAGGCAGAGGGATCTGATCAGACTCAAACCGTGCTCGATGATCGGTAGCCACCTTTCTGAGCTTTGTGTTTAGCTGGCCGAAGTGACGCGAGTTATTACACAACTCGCGGAAAGCCAGCGCGCGCTGGTACACAGCATGTGTTGCAGTCTAACCAGTCCCCAGCTTCCGCGACCGCCGCGCTGTTAATTCTGCCCTCTTTCAGTTCTCCGCCGACCAGTCCAGAGCGAAATATAAAGTTCCAGTCACAATGCTCATGTTACTTTAATCTCTACCCTCCCAGCTCTGACCAGTTCGTGAATATGCTCGGGGCAGTTTTTAGTCCTCCTTACGATAGTGAGCCAAACATCTCCGTAGCTCCACTGTTCAGCGTGTCTACGCCGAGTGCTCAGCTCACCAGCCTTCACCTTCGCTCGCTCCAATCCTCCACTTGCTGGCTGTTGGAGGGATCCAGTTATAGTTAGGGCCAAGCTCAATGTCGGTGTTCGCCGTACCAAAGTCTGCTCAGGGGTCACCCGTTCCAGAATCCATCCAAGGCTTCCAAGACTGTCCAGAGGTCATCGCTTATCGAGAGTGTCCAGAAGTCGTTTATCCCAGAGACCATCCAGAGGTCATCTATGCCTGAGACCCTCCAGAGGTCGTCTGTCCGCGAGACTGTCCAGAGGTCATCTACGCCCGAGACCTTCCAGAGGTTGTCCGTCCCCGAGACCCTCCAGAGGTCATCCGTTCCCGAGACCGTCCAGAGGTCGTCCGTGCCCGAGACCGTCCAGAGGTCGTCTGTGCGCGAGACCGTTCAGAGGTCATCTATCCCAGACACCGTCTAGAAGTCATCTAGGCCAGAGACCGTCCAGAGATCGTCTATTCCTGGACCGTCCAAAGGTCGTCTATGCCTGAGACCGTCCAGTGGTCATCTGTCCCCGAGATCGTCCAGAGGTCGTCTGTCCCCGAGATCATCCAGAGGTCATTTATGCCCAAGACCGGCCAGAGGTTGTCTATAACCAAGATCGTCCAGAGGTCGTCCATGCCCGAGACCGTCCCGAGGTCGTCTGGTTCCGAGTCCGTTCCAGTGCCCGCGCCGTGGACGTCCGTTCCAGTGACCGTGCCGTGGACGCCCGTTCCAGCACCTGTACCGAGGTCATCCGTTTTGGTGCCTATGCCGAGGTCATCCATCCCAGTGCCTGTGCCAAGGTCGTCTGATCCAGTGCCCATGCCGAGGTCGTCTGTTTCGGTCCCTGTGCCGAGGTCGTTCGTTCCAGTGCCTGTTCCGAGGTCCACCGTACTCCTGCCGAAGCCATCCATTCCTGTGCCAGTACCTGGGCTGGTACCAAAGCCATCTGTTCCAGTGCCTGTTCCAAGATCTTCCATACCTGTCCCAGAGCTGTTCTTCCCAGTGCCTATACCAAGGTCTTCCATTCCTGTACCAGACCCGAGGTCTTCCGTTCCAGCACCTGTCCTGAGGTCGCTGTTTTCATGTCTGTCCAGAGGTCGTCCATCCTGGTTCCTGTCCCGAGGTCGGCCGTCTCCAAGCTTGATCCACCTTCTACCACTTTCTCTATCTCCAACCTTCCATCATCTGCACCTTCCTCTATTTATACCCTCTTGGTTCTCACTCACTTCGCTCAGCCTCGTGGTTTCTACCTCATTTCTAAGCCCCCTTCTTGATTGCATCTCCAACCTCACTTCTAAGCCTACTGAATCATTGCTCGTATCTTGCTTCTTGCCTACCTATTCGATCGTGTCATATATCTTTATCCTAAGCTGTGCTTATCGCTCGATCTGCCTAGCCTCTCCGTCCTCCTTCAATTCTGTCTCTCGTCTCTCCTTAACCCACTCGCTTATCTCCTTGTCATGTCTGTATTCCTATCCGTACTTGTTTTGTTCATTTGGTTTGCTTGTTTTTCTTGATAAATGCCACCTTTGGTCTGATACACTCCCAGCGTGTGTCTCCTATCCCTCAGCCGGCGTCACATTACCTGTCACGCGCCACGGCAGCACGCGCCATTCACAGACCAATCAGGAAGCCCCAGGCTTATTACAAAAGCGCGCCCGCGAGAGAGACTGATCGCAGCTTATTAATGTTGTCGTTGGTGCTCCATGTCGGTCGCGTCCCTACGCGTCTCCTGCCTCTCGCGCCTCTCCTATCCGCCGTATACGGGCTTGCCTCCTGTCCGTGCCTCCCAGGCTTATCCGTGGTTGTCCCTGACCGTTGTGCCGCGTCTTATCCAGGTATCGTTCAGTTTAACTTACTTCCGTGTTTACTTTAGTTTCCACCCGTTTTGCGTTACCGTTTGGTTTATGTTCCCCACCTGTTTTCGTGTTTGTTTTACACCTGTTCTCGGCCTCGGCTTGATTTGTGTTCCACACCTGTTTTCGGTCCTCGCTTCTTTCCGTTCGCTGTGTCTCTCCTTTGTTAGCCATTTTGTTAATAAAGCTTTTGTATTTTGAATCCCTGCGTTTGTCTCCTGCATCCCCTCCGCCTCACGACATTACAGAATAACCCGCCCACATGGAGACGGCAGGTATCCCCGATTTTTCTTTCTTCCCCGGCCGTTTCAACGGCGATCCAGCTCGTTGCCTTACTTTTGTTAATAATTGTTTGCATTTTTTCAGTTTATATCCCCCGGAGACCGATTATGCCGGGGTGTCTTTTGTTGTTCTTCACCTTACTGGTGAAGCCCTTATTTGGGCCAGCCATTTATGGTCTGTGCTTCGGACTGGAACCGTGGGGCAGCTCTTAGAGGAGTTGATCGTTTGGTTTGGCTCCCCACGTGGTTGCACAGGTACCGAAGCCACGGGTTTAGAACCCGTTCGCCCTGTCCGGGCTGCCTTGGGTGGTAAAGTGCTGGATTCCCAGCTTGCCACCAGCCGGACCGCCCTAACCAAGCGTCAGCTTGCACATACTACGTCCAGTAATCGCTCTAGTCTCGTCTCAGAACCCCTAGTTCTCGATACTCGTATCTCTAATCGCTCTAGTCTCGCTTCAGAACCTCTAGTTCTCGATACTCGTGTCTCTAATCGCTCTAGTCTCGCTTCAGAACCTCTAGTTCTCGGTACTCGTACCTCTAATCGCTCTAGTCTCGCTTCAGAACCTCTAGTTCTTGATTACTCCGTGCCTCCAATCGTTCTAACTTCGCCTCAGATCCTCTAGTTTCCGATAGTTCTGAGTCTGAACCGGCGGTAGTAGGTGGTCCCGTTCTGCTCTTGCCAGTCCCTGCATCGCGGACAGTCGTGCCTACACCTGCACCACAGGCCTTCCGACACAGACAGTCACGTCACTCCCGCTCGTGCCCACTCCCGCCTCTCGGACGGTTTGTACCAGTGACTGCATCCAAGGCGTCAGCAGTAGTTCCAGTGGCTGCCCCCAGGGCATCTGCAATTCCAGTGGCTGCCCCCAGGATTCTGCAGTTCCAGTGGCTGCCCCAGGGGCGTCTGCAGTTCCAGTGGCTGCCCCCAGGATGTCTGCAGTACCAGTGGCTGCCTCCAGGGCGTTTGCAGTCCCAGTGGTTATCCCTTCCTCGACAAAGGCCTTTCTAAAGGCCGCATCCTCTCCAGAGAACGTCTCTTCCCAAAAAACCGTTTCAGTGACGGTCTCCTCCAGGGAGATCCAGCATCACGTCGTCGACTCTGCTGTCAAGCATCGCCGCCGCGTCTCCTGCTGTCAAGCATCGCCGCCTCGTCTCTGCTGCCAAGCACCGCCTCGTCGACTCTGCTGCCAAGCACGCGCCTCGTCGTGACTCTGCTGCCAAGCACCGCCTCGTCGACTCTGCTGCCAAGCACCGCCTCGTCGACTCTGCTGCCAAGCACCGCCTCGTCGACTCTGCTGCCAAGCACCGCCTCGTCGACTCTGCTGCCAAGCACACGCCTGCGTCGACTCTGCTGCCAAGCACCGCCTCGTCGACTCTGCTGCCAAGCAACCGCCTCGTCGACTCTGCTGCCAAGCATCGCCTCGTCGACTCTGCTGCCAAGCATCGACTCGTCGACTCTGCTGCCAAGCACGTCGTCGACTCTGCTCTGGCAGCCTCACGTCGTCGACCCCGCTCGTCGGCAGCCTCTCGTCGTCGACCCCGCTCGTCGGCAGCCTTTCACGTCGTCGACCCCGCTCTGCAGCCTCACGTCGTCGACCCCGCTCTGCAGCCCTCACGTCGTCGACCCCGCTCTGCAGCCTCACGTCGTCGACTCCGCTCTGCAGCCTCACGTAGTCGACTCCATCTCTTCCAGCCTCACGTTCGTCGACCCCGCTCTGCAGCGTCACGTCGTCGACCCCGCTCTGCAGCCTCACGTCGTCGACCCCGCTCTGCAGCCTCACGTCGTCGACCCCGCTCTGCAGCGTCAACGTCGTCGACCCCGCTCTGCAGCGTCACTTCCGTCGTCGACCCCGCTCGCCTGCCTCTCGTCGTCGACCCCGCTCGTCGCAGCCTCTCGTCGTCGACCCCGCTCTGCAGCATCACGTCGTCGACCCCGCTCGCCTGCCTCTCGTCGTCGACCCCGCTCGTCGGCAGCCTCTCCCTCGTCGACTCTCTGCTGCCAAGCATCGACTCGTCTCCGCTCTGCTGCCAAGCACGTCGTCGACTCCGCTCTGCAGCCTCACGTCGTCGACTCCGCTCTGCAGCCTCACGTCGTCGACCCCGCTCTGCAGCCACACGTCGTCGACCCCGCTCTGCAGCCAGACGTCATCGACTCCGCTCTGCAGCCACACGTCGTCGACTCCGCTCTGCAGCCACACGTCGTCGACTCCGCTCTGCAGCCACACGTCGTCGACTCCGCTCCGCTCTGTCAGCCACACGTCGTCGACTCCGCTCTGCAGCCACACGTCGTCGACTCCGCTCTGCAGCCCACACGTCGTCGACCCGCTCTGCCAGCCACACGTCGTCGACTCCGCTCTGCAGCCACACGTCGTCGACTCCGCTCGTGCGGCACCTCTCGTCGACGACCCGCTCGTCGGCAGCCTCTCGTCGTCGACCCCGCTCGTCGGCAGCCTCACGTCGTCGACCCCGCTCGTCGGCAGCCTCACGTCGTCGACTCCGCTCTGCAGCCAACGTCGTCGACTCCTCTCTGCAGGCCCTCACGTCGTCGACTCCGTCCTGCAGCCTCACGTCGTCGACTCCGCTCTGCAGCCTCACGTCGTCGACTCCGCTCTGCAGCCTCACGTCGTCGACTCCGCTCTGCAGCCACACGTCGTCGACTCCGCTCTGCAGCGTCACGGCGTCGTCGACTCCGCTCTGCAGCCACACGTCGTCGACTCCGCTCTGCAGCACACGTCGTCGACTCCGCTCTCGGCAGCCACACGTCGTCGACCCCGCTCTGCAGCGTCACGTCGTCGACCCCGCTCGCTCCTGCCTCTCGTCGTCGACCCCACTCGTCGGCAGCCTCTCGTCGTCGACCCCCGCTCTTTGCAGAATCAACGCACGTCGTCGACCCCCGCTTTGCAGCATCACGTCCGTCTACCCCGCTCGCCTCCTCTCGTCGTCGGACCCCGCTCGTCGCCATCCCTCTACCTCGTCGACTCTGCTGCCAAGCATCGACTCGTCGACTCTGCTGCCAAGCACGTCGTCGACTCCGCTCTGCAGCCTCACGTCGTCGACTCCGCTCTGCAGCCTCACGTCGTCGGACTCCGCTCTGCAGTAGCCTCACGTCGTTCGACTCCGCTCTGCAGCCACACGTCGTCGACCCCGCTCTGCAGCCACCACACGTCGTCGACCCCGCTCTGCAGCCACACGTCGTCGACCCCGCTCGTCGGCCAGCCTCTCGTCGTCGGACCCCGCTCGTCGGCAGCCTCTCGTCGTCGACCCCGCTCGTCGGCAGCCTCTCGTCGTCGACCCCGCTCGTCGGCAGCCTCTCGTCGTCGACCCCGCTCGTCGGCAGCCTCTCGTCGTCGGACCCCGCTCGTCGGCAGCCTCACGTCGTCGACCCCGCTCGTCGGCAGCCTCACGTCGTCGACTCCGCTATGCAGCCTCACGTCGTCGACTCCGCTCTGACAGCGCACGTCGTCGACTCCGTCCTGCAGCCCGTTTCCTCTCTTGCATCCATCACGTCGTCGACTCCGCTCTGCAGCCTCACGTCGTCGACTCCGCTCTGCAGCCTCACGTCGTCGACTCCGCTCTGCAGCCTCACGTCGTCGACTCCGCTCTGCAGCCTCACGTCGTCGACTCCGCTCTGCAGCCTCACGTCCGTCGACTCCGCTCTGCAGCCACACGTCGTCGACTCCGCTCTGCAGGCCACACGTCGTCGACTCCGCTCTGCAGCCACACGTCGTCGACTCCGCCTCTGCAGCCACACGTCGTCGACTCCGCTCTGCAGCCACACGTCGTCGACTCCGCTCTGCAGCGTCACGTCGTCGACCCCGCTCGCCTGCCTCTCGTCGTCGACCCGCTCGTCGGCAGCCTCTCGTCGTCGTCGACCCCGCTCGTCGGCAGCCTCTCGTCGTCGAACCCCGCTCGTCGGCAGCCTCTCGTCGTCGACCCCGCTCGTCGGCAGCCTCTCGTCGTCGACCCCGCTTGTCGGCAGCCTCTCGTCGACGACTCCGTCCCCTCTCGTCCTGCAGCCTCACGTCGTCGACTCCCGTCCTGCAGCCTCACGTCGTCGATCCGTCCTGCAGCCTCACGTCGTCGACTCCGCTCTGGCAGCCTCACGTCGTCGACTCCGCTCTGCAGCCTCACGTCGTCGACTCCGCTCTGCAGCCTCTCGTCGTCGACTCCGCTCGTCGACCGCCCGACTGTTGGTGGTCCCCTCCTAGAGTCTGCCCGGCGAGAAGGCCTCCTGAGGCGGGCCTACATACGGGGGTCTCTTTCTGGAGTCCTAGGTTCGACTCGGACTCCTTGGGGGGGGGGGGCTCTGTCACGCGCCACGGCAGCACGCGCCGTTCACAGACCAATCAGGAAGCCCCACGGCAATCGCGCTGACTGCGCTCAGCCGTGAGGCTTATTATAAAAGCGCGCCCGCGAGAGAGACTGATCGCGGGTTATTGATGTTGTCGTTGGTGCTCCATGTCGGTCGCGTCCCTACGCGTCTCCTGCCTCTCGCGCCTCTCCTATCCGCCGTATACGGGCTTGCCTCCTGTCCGTGCCTCCCAGGCTTATCCGTGGTTGTCCCTGACTGTTGTGCCGTGTCTTATCCAGGTATCGTTCGGTTTAACTTACTTCCGTGTTTACTTTAGTTTCCACCCGTTTTGCGTTACCGTTTGGTTTATGTTCCCCACCTGTTTTCGTGTTTGTTTTACACCCGTTCTCGGCCTCGGCTTGATTTATGTTCCACACCTGTTTTCGGTCCTCGCTTCTTTCCGTTCGCTGTGTCTCTCCTTTGTTAGCCATTTTGTTAATAAAGCTTTTGTATTTTGAATCCCTGCGTTCGTCTCCTGCATCCCCTCCGCCTCACGACGATACATTACCGATACCGATACTATGTGTAAGCATCAGTACCGGCGCGATACCGATACGTTATCGGTGTGACACTAGTTTATACTGTATATTCAGAAATTAATGAAACGTATCTCTTTATTCTAGTCTAGATATTAGAATGAACAATAATAATAATAATAATAATAATAATAATAATAACAACAACAACAATAATAATAATAATAATAATAATAATAATAACAATAATATGCTTAAGCTGGCTACTTTTTTCAGTCCAAAATTGTTGCTTTGAGACAATGCTGCATTGTAAAAACTGCTATATAAATAAATCTGACTTGACTTGACTAGACTTGACTACTTTGTAGGGATGGAATCACCACCATCACAGCTGCCCGAATCCTGAAGGGTCAACTGCAGAACCGTACGGGGGAAGAGACAGTCTTGACCATGGACACGTTTCCATACGTTGGCCTCGCTAAGGTACGAACCCTAAATCCTACAAGTTCCATGATCTTTATACACTCATTGAAAAAAATACTCACCAAGAAGGAGTTGTTTGGATTGATAAACTTAATATGACCATATATGCAAGTGATTACAATATTAGAGAAAGGATAAGTTTTATTATAAGGATAAAAATCGTACAATTGATATTAAAAAGAGGCTCTAGTTACCCTGTTTAGGACCACCTGTAAGCTAGCCTGGATACAAGAGGAGATACAAGTTTGGGCATTTAGGATTTACCCACCGATGTCCCCGTTGGTCCCCAGAAATGCTCAACTGTGATAAATCTGGCAAACCGGGCAAGCCAAGGAGGTCTTCCAATCTGGAGGAGACATTCCTGGTGAGCATATCTGCTGAAAAGTCAGCTCTAAGCCTGGCCATGAGAGGCAACACCTGTGGATGCAGGATATATACAGTATGGCTGCACTTATGCCTTATCTGTTAATGTCCCTCGTATCACTAGTAGAGGTAACCTGATGTTGTTTTTTGCGATGCTTCACATCATCACCAAATCATCACACCACCAACTGGGCAGGATTGATGCGCACAACAAACACTAATGTGCGCATCAAAGGAGAGATCTGAATCAAGTGTGACCCCTAAGTTTTTTACAGACGGACTGGGCAATACTGGACAGCCATCTAGATTTAGGATAGATGTAGCTAACCTGTCTCTCACAGCCTTGGGTCCCACTAATAGCACCTCAGTTTTATCTGAGTTAAGTAAGAGAAAATTAAATAACATCCAATCTTTTAGGTCTCCATACTCGAACCCAACCATTTCGGATCCCAAACAGAAACTGGATTCATCACTAAAGACGATACGGTTCCAGTCCATGATATCACTGTCTGTATGTTTCTGCACCACAATATTTTTTTTGTCTTATTGTTTTTTTCCCTTCCTTTGTTTGATTTTTTCTTTTTCTTTCTTTCTTTCCTTTCCCTTCTTCATTCTTTTCTTTCCTTCTTTCCATTGTTTGTTTGCCTCTTCCTTTCTTTCCTTCTTTGTTTCTTTCCTTCTTTCCATTGTTTGTTTGCTTCTTTCTTTCCTTCTTTATATTGTTTGCTTCTTTCTTTATTTCTTTTGTTTCTTTCCTTCCATTGTTTCTTTCTCTCTTTCTTTCTTTTCCTTATTTCATTCCTTCCATTGTTTGTTTGTTTATTTATTTTGTTTCCTTCCTTCCATTATTTCTTTCCTTCTTTCTTTTGTTTTCTTCTTTCCATTGTTTGTTTGCTTCTTTCTTCCTTTCTTTTCTTCCTTCCTTCCATTCTTTCTTTTTTTCCGTCCACTGCAAACAAAGGTGATGGTGGCTGGCTGTCAATGGCAGGACACATAATGGGCGCCGTGACAACAAATTTCCTTTTGATAAGCCCCTGGAAATGTTCTGGGCAGAGTGTAGTGAAGGCGCCCCCTGTGTCTGGATGGTGGATAACCAAACTGTGGGAGCTGCTCGTGCTTGTCAGTGGATCAAACAATCCTCTCTACTGGGGGTCTGTCTGGGCAGTCCAGAGCCTGTTCACCGTGTTTGTATGCCCCCATAAAACCGCTGCTCCCAACACCTCCTAACAGCTAGGTCAGAACGGCCCAAACGACCATCCTGCTTCTCTCAGTCCGATGATGTTCCCCTCCCAGTCTATCAATGTCTTCAAAATGCCTTCTCTCACCAAGAGGTACACTACCCAAAAGTAGATTCTGAGAGCATTTTTATAGGGCAGCGCTATAGGAAAACCTTTTTACGTCCTCTAGTGGCTACTAACCAGACCACACCTGTAATCTGTGTGTGTGTGTGTGTGTGTGTGTAGGTGTACTCTGTAGATTTCCAAACCCCAGACAGTGCAGCCACAGGGACGGCATACCTGTGTGGCGTGAAGACCAACCTGAACGTGGTGGGTGCGAGCGCTGCTACTCGCAATGGGGTGTGCAGTTCAATGATGGGCAACGAGGTCACCTCCATCTTGAAATGGGCGAAAGACGCAGGTACACAAACACACACACACACACACACACAAACACACACACATCAATAAAACCCACAAACTATGGCATTTACTGATCTACCCGTGTTTTACCCCACTGTGTGTGTGCGTGCGTGCGTGCGTGCGTGCGTGTGTGTGTGTGTGTGTGTGTGTGTGTGTGTGTGTGTGTAGGGAAGTCGGTGGGCATCGTGACCACCACGAGGGTGCAGCACGCCACCCCAGCTTGTAGCTACGCCCACACTGCCAGCAGGCAGTGGTACAGCGACGCCAGCATGCCCTCTGATGCCATAACCGATGGCTGCACCGACATCGCCAGTCAGCTACTGTCCAACACCGACATCGACGTGAGAACGACAACGATTGTGTTCCTGATTTTGTGTTAAATAAATCCGTGTTCAGCTTATGTGTGTACATGTGTGTGTGTGTGTGTGTGTGTGTGTGTGTTCGTGTGTGTAGGTGATCATCGGCGGAGGGCGTAAGTACATGACCCCTAAAGGCACGCCCGACCCCGAGTACCCCGAAAACCTGAATTCGGGCGGAGAACGACTGGACGGACGTAACCTGATAGATGAGTGGTTGAGCATGAAGGAGGGCAAGGTACAGCCCTCAAAAATAATCAATCAATGGAACAATAGATGAAATAATCAATAATAATAGAACTGAATACAGATGGGTGTATCGTAGGTGGCTCATTACGTGTGGAACAAGGACGAATTTGACGCTGTTGACCCCGAGACCACAGACTACCTGATGGGTGAGCGGAACACCCATTTTCATTTTTTTAATTTAAATTTTGCAACACTTCTTGCGTTTGCTAAATAAGTAAATAAAAAAGGCACAATCCTTTTTTATCCATTAAAATTAGTCCCTAAGTACCCCTTTTTCACTCCAGCCCTATTTGAACCCGGTGATATGAGGTACGAGTTGGACCGTGACCCCCTCATGGACCCTTCCATCATCGAGACCACGGAGAAAGCCGTCCGCATCCTGCAGAAGAACCCCAATGGATTCTTTTTACTGGTGGAGGGTAAACGATCGTTCGAACTATTAACAAATCTGATCACAACTCAGCACATATATATATATATATATATATATATATATATATATATATATATATATGTATATGTATATATTATTAACAATACTATTAACAAATCTGATCACAACTCAGCACATATATATATATATATATATATATATATATGTATATGTATATATACATATATATATATATATATATATATATATATATGTGTTGTGTATATCTATAATATCATATATATATATATATATATATATATCTATATATATATATATATATAAGCAAATCAATATATACATTATAATGCTGCATACTGTAGGTAGAATATGATTTTTAACTCACTAATCTTCCTAAAACACAACTCAAACTTCTGACACTTTTCACTTTTCGGTCTGTAGATCACCACCAGTAGCCTACACACTGACATGGCTAACATATGTGGACATTTCAACAGCATATGCTAACAATTACGAACCAATTAATACCGAAATATTTCCAAAACAGGATATACCTGGAAAGCAAAGAGTATCTTGGAAAATGTTCTCTTAACTCGTGTGGTGACTGAGGATTTAGCGCAGAGCTAGACAAAATAATAGAAATATATATTAGGACAGAACTTTGTTCTTATTTCGCTAGCATAGCTTGAGAAAACACCGAGGGGAAATATGAGACTCGAGCAAACTTCGTTTAATTCGTGTCATAAAGCTCGTAACATCTCAGATACAAACAAAAACATCAGATTTTTTGCATGACAATACTTGTAACCCTGTACAACAGTCGTACTGTGTTGACTGTTTTGACTTAAAGCATGTTTCTAATCGTACTTTATTACTTAAACAGTGTACAGTTTTTAAGCCATGAACGTAAACATCGAAAATACCGCGTGCTACCACTAGAGGGAGTTACCACCATTACCTACCACCATTACATTGTACAAAAATACTGTACTTAAATCCAGTAAATTAATGAGCTATTTTTCTTTCTGACAGGCACTACATCGAAACCATTGTGTGCCGATTCGCATCGACGCCTAAAATAGAACAATCTGTAGTAAATGTCGCCATCTCGTGGACAACAAATATATTACTTTGCCGATTAAATAACGGATATCACGACCCCGTTATAATACCGAATTGTACCACGATATTCCATGATATTCAGATACTATATATAGCTGACTAATCACTAAGTGCACTACATAGGGAACGGAATGCCATTATATCGAACCTTATGTAGTGCTCATTTGTACGGATTATGACTTATAAAATACATTCAATGTAAATATTTGCTATTATTTTACTTAAACAGGATAACTCAGCTTATAAAAGTGAGCAGGTTTAGTGATAAAAGGAGAGATAACAGAACGAATTATAATATTTAATAGAAATTAATATTAAACAACCCATTTATTTGTTACGAGATATATGAACTTTTCTGAACTCCATGACAAAGATAATGACCCGACATCTTTTTCAACAGTAAACCTTCTCACCTACCAAACAGACGTGAAACAGTCAAGTGCTATTATGGTTCATTTGTGGCGCACTTCATGTCCACAGTGTGCTGATTTGCATCGACTCTTAAAAATACAGATATTATTTAGAATTACAATTCATATTTTGAAAAAGCCGCCATTTTCAATACGTATTATGAAGGCTCCTATGTAATACCTAATTATACCATGAGGTGGCATTAAGTATCCAATTTATACCTGAATTATCATAGAGTGCACTACATGGGGAACGTAATGCTATTATATTATCTCCTATGTAGTTCGCGTGTGTAGGGAGTATGAATTATAAATGGCATTTCATGTAAAGGACCATAAAGGAATAGTTGCTAGTATTTGAAAACAAAGGTCTGTTCTGGTGAGTAATGTACTTGTTATTACAGATGTGAAAAGACAAGAGTTGCATTTTTAGGCCATGCCGCCTGGTCATACCACGGTATAAAACATTTCTCTTTTATAATGCCGAGAAAGTAAAAATATCCTAAGTCGTTTACTTTACTTTACACCCATTGTTTCTGTGCTGTGTTCTTTGTGACACAGATCAAAATATAAATGGAAACATCACTACATGTGAGAACTGTGTGTGTTTTTGGGTGCAGGTGGACGTATCGATCACGGGCACCATTCCAGTCGTGCCTCCATGGCCCTGCACGAAACTGTTACCTTTGATAACGCAGCCGCTCGTGCACTAGAACTAACTGACGAGCAAGAGACCCTGACCGTCATCACTGCTGACCACTCCCACGCACTGTCCTTCAACGGCTATCCCTTCAGAGGCAACAGCATTCTGGGTAAGAGCGTGAGAGCCAAGTGTACCCGAAATGATCCAGTAATGTTCCCAATCATGCAACACACATCGAGAAATCAAGGCCATTTCTAGACTATGCACACAGATTGCTTGCCAATCAGTCATAGCCTGTTAAACCCTAAACGAATGATGTGATGTTGCTAGTTTAATGAATTTATTTGCTTTAGTGCTCTAATATGTACTTTTGATATGTTATATGGTTATAAGTGACCAAAAATATTGATGGCTGTCCTGAAAGAATCTGGCTCTGACTGAAGCCTTAGCCACAAAAGCATTTGGAAAGTGGCTGAGGCATTATGGGAAATGTAGGGAATTTGTTGCCTACCTGTCCCCTTTTATTATATAACAATTCAAATTACTGACATATATAGAACATTAAAAACATTATGTAATATGTAAAATGTTTTCCTCTGTAGTTTTACTTTAATCTATATAACTCTAGTAGCTTTGGTTTTATTTTTTGTATTATTAATGTGTTCAGAACCTCCAGTGTGTTTGTTCGTGCAGGTAAATCTCCAGTTTACGCATCAGATTTGCTCCCTTTCACCACTATGATGTACGGTAATGGCCCCGGTCACAAAATAATCGACAACAAACGACCTGACATCCGTGACGTGGATACCGGTGAGGATACCACACACACAGAAGGTTCCTTTCAACTCAAGCACTCACATCCACCATGACTGGGATGCAATTCCACATTTATACCACTAGATATAGAAATTCACGTTGTCTTTCATCGGTATAACTCGATCTGCAGCGGAATTGCATGTGGCGCTTACGGTACACAAACATTAACCGCCTTGCTATGATGTTCACATTTATTTACAGAGCATCCGGACTACGTGCAACAAGCTGCGGCCCCTATGGACTCGGAGACGCATGGCGGTGAGGACGTAGCCGTGTTAGCTCAAGGTCCCATGGCTCACCTCTTCCAAGGTGTATTCGAACAGAACTACATCCCCCACGCCATGGCCTACGCTTCCTGTGTGGGAGACTATCAGGGTCACTGTTCCGCACCCTCCAAATCGGGCAACTCCGCCCCTGACGCCCCCTGACTTCGCTGCTAGTTATGATTCTGATCGTGTTCCTGCAGTGAATTAATGAATCAATCTCCACTGTAATGTTTCTTTAATGTCATTTATGCAATAAACAATACACTGATTTTACAAGAAAGGTTTTTATTTATGTGACGTTACGTATTATTTAAAAATGCACTAATTATAAAGCTCTAAATAAAAAATCTCAAGCATCATCTTAAATAACTTACTCATCCATAAGTAGGTGGAAGACTAAACAAAAGGTACTTCACGATTTTGCCTGCAAGTGGCGCTGTATAACACTGCTTTTATACTACTACTGCACAATCAGTAGCTGAGTAAATACTTGATTGTGCAAGTTCTCCTACTTAGAAAGATGACAGAGGTCTGTAATTTTCATCATAGGTACACTTCAGCTATGAGAGACAAGTTGAGAAAAAAAAATGTAGGAAATCACATTGTAGGATTTTTTAGGAAATTTCCCTTTAGTGATAAATAAAGTACTCTATCTAAAAAAATTAATTGTAAATTATGGTGGAAATTAAGTATTTGGTCAATAACAAAAGTTCAACTCAATACTTTGTAACATAACCTTCATTGGCAATGACAGAGGTCAAACGTTTCCTGTAAGTCTTTAGCAGGTTGGCACACACTGTAGCTGGTATTTTACCCCATTCCGCCATGCAGATCTCCTCTAGAGCAGTGATGTTTTGGGGCTGTCGCTGGGCAACACGAACTTTCAACTCCCTCCACAAATTTTCTATGGGGTTGAGGTCTGGAGACTGGCTAGGCCACCCCAGGACCTTGAAATGCTTTTTAGGTACTCCTTAAATAAATCATTAAATAATTAAATTCTTCTGTGTGTGTGTAATACATCTATTGTATTATATATCGTATTATATATTATATAAAGTACATGAACGAATATGTAGGGATATATATATATATATATATATATGTATATATGTGTGTGTGTGTGTGTGTGTGTGTGTGTGTGTGTGTGTGTGTGTGTGTGTGTGTGTGTGTGTGTGTGTGTATATATATTCGACTCTGAGTCGACTCTCTGAATGTAGGCCTAATTGGATTAGGCCTAATTGGGTTAGCCCTTATTGGGTTAGCCCTTATTAAGAGTACTAACGGAGATTCCCTATAAGGGAGTTACGTAGGTTTTATTAATGCCAAATGCATGCCTCTCTCCTCTTTAATTAATTAGGCTTTGGTTTGGTTCCAGGCTCTTCTCTGGTTCTGTGGTTTCTTCTTCTACTTTCTACTTCTTAACTGAAGTTGAAGGTTTTATTTTAATTCATTCACCGCGTTCCATAGTTTCACAGATTAGCAGTGCTGGTTTGGTTTGTGGTTTGGATTCAGTACAGCAGATTCACTGATAATTAGTTACTGAGTTTAATAAAGTGAATCTATAAGTCGTATTATTTATGTGATGATTTAGCGTGGGTAATTTATATATGATTTATGTGCTGGTTTAAAGGGGGTAAATTATTTATGATTTATGTGCTGGTTTGGAGCGCGGCCTGTTCGATTAGCTGAAGTTTAATCACCTGTTAGCTATAAAGGTAAAAGCGTTTGGTTTCAGGACGTCTCATCAGGTGCGCCTACTTTGACAGTAAGTTGCAGTATTTATTTTTAATAACTTTTCAGTCTTTTCAAAACTTTAACTTTCTAAAACCTTCGTGCTTTTGTTCTGTTTTAGCGAACAAGCCGTTGCTTAATGAGTTTGGTTTCCATGGCTACATCATTAGTATGGTTTTACTTCTGACCGCTGTAGCTGCTTTTAAATCACAAATACCTGGAAATTTACACCAGGTGTTCGACAGACATGTCTATAAATATGCGCTACGGTAGGACGATTTGACAAAGTAGCACAGATTTTCAGAACAGGTCCTAGACTCAGTTTTGTGCTGGACATTATTTTTGTACTATGTGCTATAATAAAGCTCTGTTATTAATATTTTATAGCATTTCCTTTAGGCCTGTGTTTGGTGTGTCTGATGAATCTACAGGTCGTAGATAAATTCCTCTAGAACAGTGTTTATAGTTGTACAGTTTGATTGGGTTACAGGAGTTTAGTTAGAATTGTTGCTCTGTTTCTATTTAATTTGATGAATCATGTTTTCTGTTTGTTATGGTTTAGCAGTACTGAGATGGACTTTACTGAACTGGGTCATTTAAGGATGAAAGTAAGTTGATAAAGTTTGTAATTTCTGTAATGATTGTTAGTTTAATTGAAATAACTTTAGTTATAAGTTAAACTCTGTATTTTGAAATGTAGGATTTTATGTTGAGTAAATCTGCTGTATTGTAATTTATTTATGAACATTCTTGTGTTTGTGTATTCTGATTAACGTGTTACTGATTGATTATATTGTGCATCTCATTTATAAACATGTCGTGATTTAATGTTCATTTTTTATTGTATTATCTTGGGGGGGGGGGGTTTAATGCATTTAGTTTCGTTGATATATTACTAATTTATGTTGTTCTCTCTCTTATAAACATGTCTCCTGATGTATTTGTGTTTTCTGATGTTAATGCATTTCTGGTTTGTTCTGATGTTGTGTTCTCTCTAACATGTATTCAGATTTAATGTTTTTGTATTTGTGTATATTTTTATTTGTATATATTTATGTATTCTGATTTGTTAATGTGTTTCTGGTGTCTGAATGTTTGATCTTTACTGTTAAGACAAGTGAATTACCATCTACTGAAATATTTTTTTTTTATATATATATCCAGGTGCCCACTGGTAGCTCTGCTACTCAACAGCTGCCTGTTTCAGATGGTGTGAGCTCACTGATGCATCATCTGTAAACATCTGATTAAAATATCACAGATTTATTAATGTTTATTCTGGTGTGTTTCTTGCTTCTTTCCTCATTCAGACACTTGGGGCCTCGTTCATGGAACCTTCACAAAAAATTGAGCAAGCTGCGAGTAAATTTCATGTAAAATAGGCCTCACCACAAACTCTTCTCCAGATTTATCAGGTGTGTGTGTGTGTGTGTTAATGAATACCAGTCGTTTGTAAATGGGTCATGCGTACCGTACGATTATTATAATCCACACTTACTATTGTTTTATTGAACAAAGTGCATTCAAATCCATGAATTGAAAAATGGAGTTTAATATGGTGTCTGTATTTTACTGATTTTCTTTCAGAGGCCTGGTTGTAAAACCATAAAGCACCACTTGAGGGACTCGGAGAGCTGCTGCTGCTGTGCTTCAGTTGGGTTAGGTGTTTTGTATTCCTCCTGATGTATTTGTTTCTATTTTTTAAGCTGTTCTGATGTAATGAGTTCATGTTTGGTAGCATTTATAATTGTTTGTTAGTGGTTTCATCTTCTTGTTTACTTTGTGACAAGTGTCTGTATTTTACTTAAATACCAAATGAGAATCGATCTTTTTTCTTTCAAATTTGTTAAATCTGTTACAGTAAACATATTAGAATTGTCACTTGTCCCGATAAAATTTAAACTGAGGAGTCATGAACAGTAAACTTGAAGATCAAATCAATGTAGGCTCTGATTAATTGAAGAGAATTGTTAGAATATTAATACTTCTGTTGTACTGTTTGGAAACGTTTATTGAAATTTGCTCTGTTTTAATCTGCTGTTGTTTTGTAATCTGATTTTAATTCTGTATTTGTTGTGTTGGTGATTTTTAAGTTGCTTGTTTGCTTCTTTTTTAATCTGCTCTCTCTGGACTTGATATTTCTCCGCTTTTAAAAAAAAATGTTTTTTATAATTTCAGATTTGCTGCTGTGTATTAAATCCAGTGACTGCAGTGGAATTGAGCTCAAACTCTCTCACTCCCTTCATACTGAGCCTCGACCAGTCCATAGGTCCTGTATGATCAGAATCAGTTGGACTATTTTAGCTCTGTTCTTTAGGAACCTTTAGATCTGATGGACTGTTTCTGCTCTTCTCTGTTTTAGGAGCTGTTTTTAGTAATGGAGCTTAAAGATGAAGTCATTATCAGTGGAACCGGTGTGGATGGAGGATTTTATCCAGTGGGAGATCACAGCAGGTAGTTCTGATTAACAGCTCCAGTCTGAGACGGTGAGTTTCTGAAATAATGTGATTAGAGCTTAAATCTTAATAGCTGTGATATTAATTAGAGCTGCACCGATCAGTCAGTCTCTCATAAGCCATTCTGTTCCGGTCACATTGAGCCTACACTGGTGACCCTAACAGCGGCCAAACACAGCCATGTAGGAACAGCACAGAGCTCCGACTAATGTTCATCAGCATGGAGTTCATGTCTATGAGGAGCTTTACACTTAAACACTTAATTCTCTGTCACTCCGGGTTTGGGTCCCGGTCCCGGCGTTTAGCGTGCGGCTCGATGGTCTGTTTATTTTTGGGTTGTTGTGTGTCTGTGTGTGATGGGTCTTTTTGTGAGTTAATAAAAGCTCACTGTGTGTTAATGGAGTTGTACTGTTTGTGGCTGGAATGTGATGTTGCTGCATTCGAGGCTTACAGGATGCATGACTTTTTGCTGAACGCTGCTGCTTGAGTCGGGTGAGCTGCAGTTCAGCGTCTCTGCTTGTACTTTTGCATGGACTGGTAAAAGGTTCTTATTGAGGCTGTACTAAAGTGCATACGTTTGCAGTGATTGATATTTGTGTGGCAAGAGGAGAGAATGGAGCCGGGTACAAGCCAGCAGCTCCTGCTATCTTCCTTTAGTGATTGTTTCTGTTTGCTGTCATTTATAATTGTTACCCAGAAAGAAAATCAGAATCGGTCGGCCATGTATTTAAAAATTCAGAAATCAGAATCGCCCAAGAAAATTGCAATCGGTGCACCTCTAATTTCAAACCAATCAGCTAAGGGTCAGTGCTGCAAGTGTACCGTCATGTAGTGTTTTATTAATTATTCATGTGTTTCTGGTGGTGTTCTCGCTTATGTATTCTGATTTATTAATGTGTTTCTGGTGTGTATGTTTGATCTTTGCTGTTAAGACATTAAGTGAACTCCCATCTACTTGAACGTTTTTAATATGCAGGTGCCCCATGGTAGCTATACCAGCTGTTGGATGGTAAAGGGTGTGAGCTCACTGATGCATCAGCTCACTGGTCTGTAAACATCTGATTAAAAATATCACAGATTTATTAATGTTTATTCTGATGTGTTTCTTGATTTGTTCTTCATTCAGACACCTGGGGCCTCATTCATGAAACCTTCATTAAAAAAAATTAGCAAAAAGTTGTGTGTAAAATGGACCTCACCACAAACTCTCCTCCAGATTTATTAGTTTTGTGGATCTTAATGAATACCAGTCGTTCATAAATGGGTCATGCGTATGCGTTCCTTTATATGTACGGTACGATTATAATCCACACTTACGATGAACAAATAACCACTGTATCATCAGAAGCTACTCTAAATATCAGGCTATGTTATTAAACGGAGCTTATTGAGTGTAAATTAATTTACTGTTTTTAATATATATTATAGAATTACAATAATTTAGTCAGTAATTTAATTTAAGATCGGTCATTCTAATGACACTTGGTGTTTTTCGGAAATTACGAACAATTTACGCTGAGGACCAGGTGTAGATTTTGGGACTACGAACATTTTCATGAAACCTTTCGCCTTTATGAAAAAGGGGTTTTATGAATGATTTGCGTGCAAATTCGCTCTGCTCGTGTTTCATGAACGAGGCCCTTTGTGTGTTGTTTTCTTTTTTTTTTTCCTCAGTTGGAGATCACAGCAGGTAGTTCTGATTAACAGCTCCAGTCTTTGACGGTGAGTTTCTGAAATAATATCCAGTTTGATTAAATCTGAGCCTGATAATCGTTTAATTAGAGCTTCAATCTTAATTGATGTAACATTAATCAGATAATGCTCAGTGCTGCTTATTTACTAGCATTATTTCTGTTTTATTTATTTATGCATTTCTGGTTTGTTCTGTTCTCGCTTAAACGTGTTCTGATTAATGTTACTGATTTATTATATTGTCGCTGGTTTTATTAAAATGTATTCTGAGTTAGTAATGTGTTTCTGGTGAGTTAGTAATATTTTGCTCTTTGCTGTTAAGACATTAAGTGAATTCCCATCTACTGAAATATTTTTTTTAAATACCCAGGTGCTCCGTGGTAGCTCTACCACCCAACAGCTGCCAAATTCAGATGGTGAGCTCACTGATACATCAGCTCACTGGTCTGTAAACATCTTTTTTTTAAAACATCACAGATTTATTAATGTTTATTATGACGTTCCTTGATTTCTTCATTCAGATTCCTGGTTGCAAAACCATACAGCACCACCAGAGGGAACCGGAGAGCTGCTACGTTTGTCTTTGTTGGTAATGTTAACACGGTGTTTTAGGACCATACCTTTTTTGCTGTTTTTTGTTTTGTTAGATTTCCAGAATGAAATTGTAATGGAGAATAAAGTTGAAATGCTTTACCTTTGGGTTTTTATTTTGTATTATGATCTATGATTCCATCCACATGATTGATAAACGCGTCAGTGCGACCATACGGCTTTAGTTTATCTTATTTATGGATGTTTCATAACGCGTTGGGGCCACAGTAGGTGCTGTTGACTCCAGACACGCCGGAGTTCCCCTCCTCCTGGATCGAGTGTTTTTAATATTCTCATTCTCCTGTGAAACTAGATGCCCTGTTAGAATGACATCATGATGTATCCATGGATTTTATATATATTCTGTATATTATACATGCATTTTAATAAACTTTATTGAATTCTTCATTTTCACAGTCAGGCTGCAGAGTAAATATTTTAGCATTTTGACTTTTTCTTAAGTATTTTATCTTAATATAATATCTTAAGTGTATTAAGAACTAGTTTATGATGTAATCGAAGTACTGTTTATTTTTACTACAGATTAAATGTACAAAGTTTGATCATTATTTAGATTTTATTCTGCCTTTGCTGTTGTGTTGGTAATTTTAAGTTGCTGTTTGTTTGCTTCTTTTGTAATCAGCTCTTTCTGGACTTGATCTTTCTCTGCTTTTTTTACAACTTCAGATGTGCCGTTTCTGGATTTGCTGCTGTTTATGAAATCCAGTGAATGGAGTGGAATTGATCTCAAACTCTGTCACTCCCTTCATACTGAGCCTCGACCAGTCCATAGGTCCTGTGATCAGAATCAGTTGAACTATTTCAGCTCTGTTCTTTAGGAACCTTTAGATCTGATGGACCGTTTCTCCTCTTCTCTGTTTTAGGAGCTGTTTTTGTAATGGAGCTTAAAGATGAAGTCATTATCAGTGGAACCGGTGTGGTTGGAGGATTTTATCCAGTTGGAGATCACAGCAGGTAGTTCTGATTAACAGCTCCAGTCTGAGACGGTGAGTTTCTGAAATAATTTCCACTTTGATTAAATCTCAGCCTGCTTATCATTTAATTAGAGCTTAAATCTTATTTGATGTAACAATAAACCAATCAGATAAAGCTCAGTGCTGCTAATTTACTGTCATGCTCTGTTGTTTATTATTGTTTCTGCCGTTGTTCTCACTCATGTATTTTGATTAATGTATTATTTGTTGTTGTTTAGTTTATTAACGTGTATTCAGATTTCTTGTTACTGATTTGTTCTATCGTTTATTCGAATTTGTATATATCCTATATATGCATGTTTATTGTGATCTGATTCATTAATGTGTTTCTGGTGTGTGAATGTTTGATCTTTATTGTTAAGACATTAACTGAATTACCATCTACTGATTTTTATTTTATTTTATTATTATTTTTGTTTTAATACCTAGGTGCCCCCTGGTAGAATTACCACCCAACAGATGCCAGTTTCAGACGGGGAGAGCTCACAGCTTACTGGTCTGTAAACATCTGGTTGAAAATATCAAACATTTATTAGAGTTTATGATGCATTTTCTTTGTTCTTTCAGACTCCTGGCCACCAGACTAAAGTGCCACCAGAGGGACCCAGAGAGCTGCTGCTGCTGTTGTTCATCTCTCTCTCTCCTTTCTCTGGTGTAGCTGCTCCTCCAGCTCCTCTTGTTGCCGTTCTCTCTCTGCTGGGAGGATGGGTTGGGATAGGAGCTGTAGGTTAGTGTGCCCCCATAAAACTTGCTTCCGTAACGGCTTCTGTGCTCTGAGGAACACGACATCATCTCCATGTTCTAAATGATTCATGCTTTGTTTTGATCTGATTGAGGTTTTTGGTGATTTTTGGTTTGTTTGGGGATTTTGTGATTTGTGCTGTAATTTAATGATTTAGTTTATTTTCTTTGTGTGATTTATGAGGTTTATTTTTGTGAAAAGGGTTCTCACTGCGTTTTCTAAACTGGTTGTTTCTGGGTTTTTGTTTTTTTGCTTCCAGGTTTGTTTGTTCTGTTTATTTTCTCTGATCCATCATGTGATCTGGTTTGGTTTCTGGTTTTTAAATCTTTCTGCTACAGTTGTTTCTCCGACTGATCGTGTGATCTCATGCATGATTGTCCTGATTTATTAACAGCTTCTTACTTTTTTCCATGGGTTTCATGCTGTTTTGTGTTTCACCATTTTGTAATGTATTTGTGTATTAATGTAATGTTTGTGTTTTGTTGGATTTGTAATGTCTGATTTCAGCTAAATGGGTATGTTTGCTTTACCTGGATGGTTTCTTTTGAGGAATATTTATGTGAAAAAGGGTTCTCAGATTTAACTGGTCATTTATTTTGGGATTGGCTTTAAAATGATGTAACCGCTGGGTCACTGCATTTTCTAAACTGGTTTTAATTTTTCATGTTTCTAGGTTCGAGTGTTTGTGTCTTAGAAAGTGGTTCTCAGATCCATCCATTTTGGTTCTCTGGTATCAGGTTGTTAAATCGGTTTATTCTAGCTGAATATTGCGCATTTAGGGGTTTTCTGACTGAACATGTGATCTCATGTATGATTGTACTGATTTATTAACAGCTGCTCCAATTGATCTTTCTCTTCTTTGCTGCTGTTTTTTCGGGTTTACATGTTGAGGTGCTTTTCAATCTCTTGTGATGAAATTTCTAAAAGTTATGTATCTTCTAAGCATTACTGCCTTTATTCAGGTGCATGCATGCTCCCTTTTTTATTTATTTATTTATTTATTTTTTGGAAAGATGTACTTTGTGTGCGTGTTTTGTATCAGGCTTTTGCTGCACTGATGACAGGTTGAGGTTTTTATTTCTGCTTTGTGGTTTGATTGTGGTGCCGTTTATCTTATTCTGATTGTTACTTTTTGTGTTCTGCTTTTTTAATGGGATGATTTGTGATTGGCTGTTGTCATTTATTCGATTCTGAGTTTCTCTCGTCTCGTTGTATTTTGTAATGGGTTTATTTTTTCCCTTCTGAAAGGTTTTGACAGGGTTTGTGATTCTGTTCTGGTCTTATTTTCTAAAAGCCGTTTGTTGGTCTGTATTACAGCACATCACCTCTGTTACCTTCAGTCTGAACAACTGATCATTAAAACCATCCGTTTATGTTCAGCCATGGACAAATCCATGGTCCTGTGTGCAATGGGTTTGGAGTTATTTTGCCGAGTAGAACCTTAAGAGGCTCGTTTTTAATAATGTCTTGTGATAATTTACTGTTGGGATTTACAAATCTCTTCCTTAATGATTTGATGGGTCTAATGGTTTTCCTGGTGTGTAACCAGCTGTCCAGCTCTTGGTGAAAATTTACCTCAGTTTCTGGCTGAATTCCAAGAAGTTACTGTTTGTTAACCATGTTGTGTGTTAAGATTTGTGTGTGTGTGTCTTACTCTGGTTACTGAGTGTTTTATCAGTGGGTTTGTGATGGTATTAAGTTGGTGTTTCAGTCCCACAGCTCATCACTTCTCTTCAGCTACAGCATCTTTAACCTGCAGTGAAACTCTGATTTAATCTGGATCAGATCAGTAAATGAGGATTTGTGTGTAAATCATGATCTGTACTGTACAAGGTAAAACCTGATTAATAATCTGATCAGATATTTGCTCTGGGTTGCTTTTTCCTGATTTCCTGATTTGTTGCCTTTTGTTACTCATGTTGTGTATTCAGGTTTGTAAATGTGTGGGATTTGTTCCTCTGATTACTGAGCTGAAAGGTGTTTTACTGTGTTTCTTTTATGTTGTTATAATTATTATTTATTTAACTAAAGATTCTAATGGAAGGTTGTGGATTATTATTTATTATCTATGTTGTGTTCAGATGTTAGTGTGTGTGTTACTGAGTGTTTTATCACTGGGTTTTTGTTTATTTTTAAATGCGATTGCTACAGCGTCTTTAACCTGCAGTGAAACTCTGATTTAATCTGGATCAGATCAGTAAATGAGAGGGGTTGTGCATAAATCATGATCTATACGGTGCAAGATAAAACCTGACCAATAATCTGATCAAACATTTATCGAACTTCTTTAATGTTTTTATGGCTGATGATTTGACACGTTAGGGTTTGTAAAGTCTTGTTTTGTGATGATTAATGTTGGTTTTGTTTTTGTATAATTTCGGTCAGGTTCTCGCTTTCCTCGTTTGTCCATGTAACGACGTTGTTGGTTTTGTTTTTTTAAGTAAGTAATGCAGATGTTTCATACCAGTTCTGTTCTCTCCTGCATGTTTTCTTAATTCACACGTTTCCAGTAAAGGTGTTAATGTGTGAAACTTATGCACCGTCACATGTCACGGTCGCTCAGGGGTGGGGGAATTAGATTTTTAGGTTCTAGACAGGAGGAAGACATGAAACGGCAGACCTGCGTTACTTCAGAGAACTGTGCTTCAACTCAGACCCCTCCATCTACCCAGCTTTACGTTTTCGTCACCTCCATTAAAGTTTTAGAACCACTTGTATCTTTACATTGTGGTTGATCAACGGGAGGAAGCACTTGGGCTAATAAAGGACAGAAAAGGGGAAGTTGTGTGTCCCCCTGCAGTGGTGTGAAATTACCTTGCAGGTTATTGTTTATATGTTTTGAGTCGTAGTTTTTGGTCGGCAGTTTACTGCAGGTGTTAACACGTCCAAATGTGATGTATGCTGTGGAGTAAGGGAAAAATCAATACAGTTCGAATTTAGTTTGTGTCATAGAAGAAAACTAGTCGAGTTAAGTGCACCTGAACTGTGTTACATAAGAGGGTTAGTAACGGAGCAGGATTTAGTCTGTAATGATGGAACTGACGCATCGCTCTTCTGCTACTTAGGAGTCGGGTTACATCGGGTTATTATCTCCAGGCCTGTAGCGGGCGGCAGTGCATCTAAAACCATTTTTTGTCTCCTGTAAAATCATGGAGAGATAGAAGCGGAGTACCATGGTAATTGGCTTTGGGTGTTTTTGGCTCATTTGTCTGAGGAATTACCTTCACCTTTCATACAGTAAGTCTTGTTGAATGTTTGTAGCTCAGACCTGACTTTATGCTGAGTGCAGACGCTGTGTTTGCGGGTTTGCTAAAGCTAGCGGTAGCGCGCCGTGTTTATTTGTTTTTGGTTTGTTCTTTGTGTTTACAGAAAGACTTTTGCTTTATTTATGACCTGCTGATAAATTGAAAGGTCATGTGAAGTAAGAAGCTGAAAATTATGCTAATTTTTACTCGGTGCGCTAATTCTTGTTCTCTCGTCTTCTCTTTCAGGCCTTCAAGTTTCTTCTCTCTAATAAATAATAGTTTATATTTTATTTTTGGTGGCGTTAAAGGTTTGTAGCCGGTTGTGTAACCTGTGTTCCGGTTTAATGTAGACAGTTTGAGCGTCACTGTACGTTACATATTCACTGTTTAATAAAGGGTTTTTGTTGTTTGTATCGCCTGTGTGTTTTGTATTACACCAATAACGTTATAAGACCGTCTTATTCCCTGCGTTTTATAGGCCAAAGAATTATAATGGGTGCAGTACATAACGCTGAATAAAACAGAGCTGGGAGGAGATGTACGGAATGTTTACTACAATTAACATCACGATCAGATTAATTACACCATAATCACCAGGTTTGAACAAATAATGTTACAGTTCTGCTGATTGGACAGTGACGTAAACAAACAGTCAGAGATTATAAAGCTTAATGTTTCTTATACAGATGATTCCGGAGCTCAAAGGGACACTAGAGGGAAATTAGATTGCGCTTATAAAACTAACACAAATCTATAAAATTACTAAATATAATCAAACAAAAAACAATTTTTGCGTTTATTTTAATTTAAAATCCACACCATCTTTCGAAATTCATACGTTCTGCATATTCGTTTTATTGCGTTTCTTATATTTAGTGTTATTTTAGCATATTAACATGTTAATTATTTATTTTAATTTATTTCTGTTTTTATGTATGTTATTTTTTTTTTATGTAACTGATCCTGGATTTTTCCTCGCTCGGTCTCGCTCGGTCTCGCTCGGTCTCGCTCGGTCTCGCTCGGTCTCGCTCGGTCTCGCTCGGTCTCGCTCGGTCTCGCTCGGTCTCGCTCGGTCCCGCTCGGTCCCGCTCGGTCCCGCTCGGTCTCTGCACACCGCTCCATCCAGCTTGTTCGTAGGTTCATTTCTTTTCCGTACAGGTCCGTAGCTCCGTTTGCTGCTCCTTCTGGGGTTTGAACCTAGATACAGACATACATGAACAGACATTCTAACTCACAGCACTTACCTCTCATGCCACTGAGATGGACGGAATCCGGCGCTTAAACTCCCTGCTTTGTTTTTACTTTCTCGCTTCTCAACGCGATGTTTAGCAGATTTTTATTCTTGGTCCGTGACAAGTTGAAGTCAAGCGAAAGGTTAAATGAGACTTTGAAACCGCTGCCTCCAGCCTGTTCTCGGAGCACAGTGGGTTAGGACAATGGCTGCGTAGTGAACGATCGGGGTTCGAATCCAGCAAGAACGGCAACGACAGCGATAACAACTGATTCCCCAATAACTGTTTCTGTAACAGTTCATCCCGCAACAGCTGATTCCGTCATAATAAATCCCGGAGTAATTATGCAGCATTAAGAAAAGAAAAAATATATTTTTGAGGTTTATATTCTAAGTCCCTTAGTTGACTCGTACTTTGTTTCTGAAGCGATCTAAAATTTTTATATTAATTGAATTGAGTAAGATAATTTCGGCCGGCCGAAATATGCGGGCGGGCAGGTAAGTAGTGGGGATTCACGCAGGTAGGGGAACAGCAGCTAGATGGTGATGCGTAGCATCACCATCTAGCTACTCCCCTACCTGCCCAGGGATCGAGTATGCCCATACAGTTCCCCCCCTAGTGTCTTAATGCGAATGAAAAAAGACAAAAGCACATTTACATTTATATATATATTTATATTTATATTATATATATATAATTATTTATATATATATATATACTTATATATATATATATACATTTATATATATATACATATATACATATATATATATATACATTTATATATATATACATTTATATATATATTCTCTCTCTGCTCCTCTCTCCTCTTCTCCTTTCGTCTCTCTCATTTTTCTTTCCTCTTTCCTCCTCTCCTCTCTGTTTCCCTTTCTCTTTCTTCTTTCTTTTGGGCATCTTTTTTTCTCTTTCCCTTTACCTCTCTCTCTCTCTATGGTTTTTTTTCTTTGGTTACTTTGCCTTTTTTCCCCTTCCTCTTTCCTCTCTTTTTATTTGCGTTTTGTTATAAAAATTACATATTTTAACATTGTAAGTAATTAGTATAAAAGCCACCAAGCACTAAACTGCTGTGAGAAGATTCGAAACCGAGGTCTACACTCAGAAATAACCAAGAATAAATGTATCTAACTAACCCACTGAGCTAGTCAGATTATTCAGTATCGGCGGATTTTAAGTATTTATCCTGCAGATCCTTCGCTTTACCTCACGGAGTGCTGCTCCTCTCTGTGGCTGAAATACAGAACTGCAGGAATAAAGGCTACTAAAAAGCGGCTGCCAGCATCGCAACTCTGTGGCGTAAAAGGTAAGTCATGTGTATACAGGTACAGATCGGAGTGAGGAGAGGAACAGCATCGAACCCCACCAGCGACAACCAGAAGGATCATCCAGCTCCAGCCAGCCACGGCTCTACTAGGACCGTTCTGAAAGAACAGACAGAACTCCACCAACGAAATAAGAGAATTCGGAGAAAAATAAATCATATATAAATAAAAATAACAATAAAAGTAACAATATCTAAAACATAAATAAATGATAAAACAAGACAATACAAAAAAAACTCAGACAAAAATGTAAAGGGACCCTTTTATTTAAAAAAATAAATAAAAATTTGCTTTTTTGTTATTTTTTATTAAACAACAGTAAAAGCAGACACAGTCCAGTTTGTAATTGCAGTAGGAACTTGGCAGGGGGTTCAGGCAGTTCTCGGTTCTGCGGGATCAGTCAGAAGAGTTCCTGATGGCCCCGGTCCGAATCCTCGGATTATTAAGAGCAGAATCTTAAATGATAGTAAATAACATTCAGTAACGTGTGCGGGGTCTGATTTGACACTCACCATGACTGACGGGGACATGTCCATACACACTGATCACACACTGACCCTCAGGCTGACGGTTTGAGCTCCTGCTGCTGGGTCTTTAAGCAGGACAATAAACTCACACGGGCTCGGACTAAGAGGTTCAGATTGAGAGATCAGTTAAGAAAGAGAGTTAGAGAGAAATACTTTATCATTGTACATGACATACAACACACTAAATATACAAAGTTATAATAATAAGAGTAATAAATTAAAGGACAGGAAGTGTGCAACTGCTGTAAACGTTCAAACTGTGGATCGATTATTACACAGAAACGCGGTAAATATTGTGTTTTTGTACTAAATGAATCTAAACGCTCTTACAATAGGAAGAAATCCAGGCTGTCCTTTTAAAAAGCAGCATTTATCTGATTTAAACTCTTAAAGAGGAGGACTTTAATGAGCAGGAGCTTATCTTAGGTTTCTTTCTCCAGAAGGTAAAAAAAAAAAAAAACCAGAAGAACCTCTACAGATTTACACTCGAATAACATTTGGAGGACAGAAAGATTTTAAAATCCATCATAGGACTTTAGTTATTTAAAAAATGTTACCACAGCAGCAGAATCGGGAATAGAACAACCAGATACCTGGTGCCTTTTCCTTACGAAAATCCCTGTAATCCTTTATTAAAGCTCAGTAATCACTTTTACCTGCTGCTTTTCTTCAGCTGCAATTAAGCCCTGTAATGAGAGATCGAGTTTAGAGAAGAGCAGGAACAGAAAGAAACCTTCATACTTTTAATCATCCTCCTTTTGGTTCCACAGCTTTAAATAACAGAGGATAAAAAGTGATCAATTCAAAGCAAACTTAATACAGAAACAAGTACAAACATAAACACAGTAACACAACCACACACAGTCACAAACGTTACACTGAGTTCGCTATTAGCAATCATCTCAGACAAAACCAATTAATTCAATGAAAATACAACATTAAAGCATGACTTTTAAGAACAAAGCATCATCTATAATATTGTTAAATTATTAATAATTACACTTAAAGATGTCCTTTGTATTAAAGGGTTAACATTTTAAGAAAAAAGAGCTGAGAGCACGGACTCACCTGCGTTACACCAATTAACGTCCCCCAGAAACAACGCCATCTGCATTAATTATACAGAAAGAAAATAACTAAATTCATACACGGTATAAAATACCTGGATAAATAAATCTTAAAATACAATTTAAAGGTTTGTTTACAGGTTACGTAATCATAAAATATAATTAAAGGACAGTTTACTCATTACTGAGTTGATCAGAGGCGTTATAATGATTTTGTTATTAATCTAAAGTAAAGGGTAAGTAACAGAAATTCAGATATTAATTAAAAGTAATAATCTCGCCGATTGGGGCTGAAATGATTACTGGTTATATACTATTAATAATTTTAAAAACATAATTTTATTAATTCCTTAAAACACTTTTAGCAGGTTAACGACTAAGAAATAAAACATCCTGCATCTAACATTGAAAAATACTTTAAATTAAACAACTTATAATCAATACTCCCTGTGCAGGCGAATTGCATAGGGGGTGAAATAAGGGGATCATGTTTGCCACTTGATGCATTTCATGTCTTTTAGACAGTTAATCGTGTTTGTCAGCCTGATGTCTGTAAATATTGCTGTAAAAGCCGTCACCTTGTGGACAAAAAATACATTACACAGTAATTTACCAACCTAAATAGCCCGTTATACTTAAGTTGTCCACCAGACGGCACCCGCTGCACATCAGCATTATGCTAAGTGCACTACTTGGGGAATAAACTCCACTTATTTCAGCCCTTGTAATATAACCTAATTGTAAAAGCCAGTTCATTCATAAACTAGCAGTACTAGCTTTAGTTTGCAACTACAGTAAAGCCGAAGCTCTAAATATATGCTGTAATGGATAGCTGAGAAGTCAGATAATTGCAAGTAACAGCACCTGTTTCACTGCTGAAGTGCAGTGTAAACCTACTACACAAAAACACTGACTGAAGTAGGAAAAGATAACTCCCCCTTTCATTTCTTTATTAATCCATGTGTGTTTATTATTAAAACAGCTGGTCAAATACAATTGTTTGAACTAGGACACAAGAACCAGAAACCAATCATTCAAGTTTAATGACAAGATCAGAGGTACAAAACATCAGTACAGAAAATATTAAAAGAAACCACCAGCTGACATTGAATACACAGGTGAAAGGCAGTTTATTTAGAAGACAAGACATTGCCTGTTTCAAAGTTCTTTATTTATAAACAGCAAAACCTGATTAACAATTTACAGTCATACCAATCTTTACACATACAAAACAAACCAGTTAAAACAAAAATAAGTAGAAGATCCAGCAATCAGAAAAGTAAACCAGTTCTAACCCAGAGAAAACATTTACAGGTCATTGTGAAGTTGTCACTGCCATAACCCTGATTAACCAAGAAAAAAAAAAAAAAACAAAAACAAAAAAAAAAAAAAACATTAAGATGTTCACAAATCAACTCACCTATGGGAACTGGAAGAAGTTCTTACAGAAGTAATGACAAAGACATAATTCAGTATGAAGTTACAACTTGGCAAATAAAACCCAAACCCTATTAGAACCTAGACAACCTGTTTAAAAAGTAAAACGAAAAACAAGTCATGAAAGTAACCCTGCTGAGGTTCAGGGGATAAACCCTGATAGCCACATGACATTAAGATATCCACAAGTCAACCCATCAGTGGGAACTGGAAGGTGTTCTTGCAGAAGTGATGAGAAAGACATTAAAAAAATTCAGTATAAAGTCACAACTCTGCAAATTAAACCCAAACCATGTTAGGACCTGGACAAGGTCTATATAAAAGTTAAAAAACCATGATAAACAAATGAAGGTAACCCTGCTGAGGTTAAGGGATAAACAAATGTAACCCCTTAATTACCTGTCAAGCCACAGTCAGAAAAAACCCTTTGCAAGTCAAACCACAAACCTCAGCATAGAAAAAAGAGAACCCATGTTAAACCAGAGGAAACGTTTCCAAAATGAGAACCTTCATTGCGTAAAGTTTAACCTCGGCACAAGACTGTTCCCGATTCCGATACCCACAATCACATTTACTTATCTCATACTGAAGAAACCAGAGGCAAAAGGTTTTGGTAGAAAACAAGATTGTGAGCTGTGGTTCTGAGACACACAACTTCAAACCTTCTAGAAACCAGACTCATTTAAACTCTAGAACAGGTTTATAAACCAACACGGAAAAATTTTTAAATGAACCATGTGACCTTTTGTACCTTCAACACCTGATCCTGTATTTATTCATGACTGCAGTTCATGAACAGACATTAATGTTCGTTCTTTCACATTCAGATTAAAGTTGGCGTTCAAAGATAAAAACCAGCACATAAGAACAGTAGCTGAATTTGATCCCAAATCAGGAAACCTTAGATATCAGGTATAAATACAAATGAGAAAACCTGATTCATAAACACCAGAAACAGCGAGTGTTCAAAAATAAGGAAACCAGTTCAATCTGACATCAAGCAGAAATAAAAACAGCAAATCACAATATGGAAACAAGAAAACCTGTTAGTCAGAACCCAAATCATGCATTGATCACCTGATCAATCAGAAAACCCAGAAAAACATTTAGAACACGAGGGATAAAAGACATTCATCAATAAAACACTACAAATGGAGGAAGAAACATTTTAAAGCCAGTCCTAAAGTGAATCACATTAAATCAGAAAACACCTAACCCCACATCAGTTCAACAAACCATTCAATAAAAACAATCATTCATATAAAGCACCACTGTAACAAGGAGGAACATTTCAGACTCAACCTACCAAAAATGAGGGAGGGCCTCGGAGTCACAATCCAGCTCCATTGTGTGCATCAGATCTGAGGAAAGAAACACCAAATCAGAACATTAACCAGAAACTACAAAAACCTGACAATTATCATGAACAGAAGCCCCAACAAAAAAAAAAAAAAAAAAAAAAAACAATCAGGAATCAAACCCAGGAACAACACGATCACTAGAATTTGTGAACAAATTAAACATTCAATCCAAAGTGCTGGACAGGTGAGGGGGCTGTCCTTAAATCTGCCCAGTCTCTGCTGGATAATCCTGGACACAACTGAGGGAGAGATGTGTAAATCAAGAAACATTCAGTAATTAAAGTTAAGTTAGAGTAGACAAAGGAGAACATTCCAAACTTCAAACCGCGATCTATGATGAAGCAGATCAGCAGATCAGAAGTTGGGTGGGGTAACTCCAGGTCAGGATTTCTAAAACCAAAGCTCAGACCTGCAGCCAGATAAAGGAACCATCTCATGAGGAATTAAAATCAATGACGAATTAAAACGAACACTACAGCACTCACCAACCTGATTTGATTTTAAACCTCACAGCCCAAAACACCACAGCCAGATGGAGCAGGAATCTGAAAAAGAACCATTAAACGTTTAGAAACGGCAAACATGGTAACATGACTACAAAACTGTTAATGACTACAAACCTGATGTGACCGGAAGATCATCCTCACTGGGACCTGCAGGAGGAGAACAGGTAACATCTGACTACAGTCATAAATATTCCCACAGTGAATAAAAACCATGCTTAGAAATGCAGGAACAGCCAAATTTGAAAACAAATGAACATGAAGCATGTGATTAAAAATTAATACAAGTTCACTATAAATACAGTACATAATCAGAAAACACTAAACCCAGAACATTTAAAAATGCAAGAACAAACACATTCAGCAAATGATTAAAGTCATTAGACAAATCCACTTAGTCTTAAAAGCAACAACCAAACATGATCACAATCATTAAATACAACAACAATTCAGAACATCATTAGAAAACAGAATTGACTTTAATCAGTTTAAGCTCAGACACTCACACCAATAAAACAGTGGATATTAGTGCAGCAACATTTAACCACTAACTGAAGCACAGCATTACAACTGATGTAGAAGCAAAGAAAAGGAGACAAGAACAAATCCATAAAGGCCAGTAATGCATAAGGATAAACTAATTCAGAGACTCAGACTCCCCTAAACTCTCCAGTGTTTCAGCTCCCTCTGGTACTGATGTTCAGTGCAGGAGTGTGGGATTGTGGGTAAAGAACTGGAGGATCTGAAAGAGAAGAACATCCAAACATTTAACAGCAAACACGAAAATAACATTACAATTACAAACCTGTGAGTGGACATAAGCTCATCCTCACACTGGAACCTGTAGGAGAGAACACAGGAAGCATCTGAATAGAAAGTGACAAACACTTGATGTCTCTTAACAGCAAAGACAAGTTTAGAAATCCAAGTACAAAACAGACTTTGAAAACAGAACAAAAACAAGCAGCATTTTATTAACTACTGACATCCAATCAATGTCTTAAAACCACCAAGCCATCACAATACAGAAAGCAGAAAACAGTTAAATGCAAAAACACCAAGAAACCATAACACTGAATTAGAGAAAAGTACTAGTAAACTTCAATGCTTGCAGTTGATTGATGTAAACTTTAGACTATGATTTAGATTATTGAAACCAATAATTGAATTTCTTAACTCACCCTCAGACTGGGAGCTGGTACAGGAGACTCACCTGAACAAACCAGAACAACCAATCAGAAACAGAACATAGCCAGCACTGCAGGGTATAAAGACACTTCAGAAACATCCCTTGTAGAATTATTCTTAAATATTTGATCAAAATTACTGTAGTTTGAACACCATTCCCGATCCATTAAAGTTCTGTAAGGTAGAAGTGAAAAACATTTAAAAAACACAAATCCAAAACAGCAAGTGTCAATTCAGAACCTGAACTCGTTCACAAAGCCACAGCAAAGCCCAAACAGCACTCAAGCAGCAAACCAAGTCCACAATCTCCAGCAACCAAATCAAACACCAGCAAACCACCAAGCAAATCCACAAAGCAAAAACCAACACAAATGCAACCAATACTCAACACAATGATCACGGACTTAAACGCAAGCATCAACATTCTGAACATGTTGCTGTTTTTGGATTTGCTGTTTGTTTTACACTTCAGTAGTGGTTTTAGGATGGCTCTTAATAAGCAGAAAAGTTAAGTTGATTCTCCTCGGGTCCTGCAGCTGCTTTTCATGTTAGAAAACTAAACACGGTTTAATCTGGAGTGTTAAAAACACCTCTGTACTTTGCATTGCTGCTGAAATTACAGATAAGATCCTCTTCTGAACTCCGCCTGTTTCCCCATCTCAGTAAATCCACAGCTCATCTGCTGAAAAGAGAAAAGACAGAACTCAATTACATTCAGCTGCTCACGTCAATTTAAACAACCTACGAATATTCCGTTACATGAAGAGCCAATTACGATTACAATTAGCACTACCCCTAAACTGGAGAAACGTCTCCGACATGAACTGAAGGCAAACGTAACTTAAGGTTTAGTTTAAGGCTATACTGAGCAAAATATAACGCTGACTACATAAAAGCATATTCATGTATGAGCAGTAAATCTTAATGAAACAAAACTGCTCTCGGTTCTAACACGTAATAAAATACTAAAAAACACGGTTAGCACGGAAACACTTCAGCACATGTGCATTAACAGCTAATTAAAGGTAAATCCATGTGTTAGTACCAGCCTTCAGTAACACCGTAGCTCGTAACCTCACGGAAAGAGTCTTTCATTGATACAAAACAAACCGTTACAAACAAAAGCCACACCCGCTCCGGTGAACTGAAAGTCCAATTACAAGGAGCAAACCCAACCAGCTAACCGGTCTCACCCCAGCGTTAAAATTAAAAAGAAAAGAAACGCATTGAACAAGAACAACTAACAGCAACACTTAAATTTACGTAAAGAAAAACTGACCGTAGAACCGTTCCCGTAAAAGCGAGAAGAACCTGCAGCCACACCACCGGCTAATGTTAGAAACAGAACTAGACTCTCCACCTGGAGGTTATATAGCATACGTCATTACGTTATGAGCCCACCTGCAGCGTTAACGAGAGCTAATCAAGAATTAATTACTGAGAAGGTCCGATCAAATCACAGCACAGCCCGTGTCTGGAGGTCACATGGCTTTGTGTCCTGCTGGAGTCGGACTATCCTCATTAATCAATACAGTTTATGAATCGGTATTGAAGGCATTATTTTGTTTTGAGGAGTGTCTCCATGGATACAGAACCTCTGATCTGAGGAAGCACAGATCATAAACGTTGAATTAACAAATTCTGTCCAAACATCATTTAAATTAAACGATAATATGAAATAAATCAATGTCCACTTCAACAAGAAATAAAGCTTTATTGACAAACGCAAGCCAAACAGTCTGAGCTGGTCTGAAGAATCTGTTTTATTCTTCATCATCCTCTCCCAAAATTACTCCGCTGGCACTTGTGATCATGAGAACCCCCATCCTAGGTTCGGATTATCATTTATTTCCAGTATCTTCACCTACTCTAAATCTATAACCATCTCCCACACAGTGCCATGGTTTTCTCTTTACGTTATTCACACGTCATTTTCTTAAACATCAGTCAGTTTCTTAAACATCTGCTTAAACTAAATCCAGGTATAACAATAAACTTTAACAAGCTTTAATCACAGGGGTTTGAAATGTTGATTCTGATCCTGGACTGGAGTTCTGATCTTTATTGGTTCTGGTTCTGGTGTAAGTTGCTCTGGGTAAGGACGTCTGCAGGATGTGGGGACGCTTCTGTGGATCAGAAGGTCCAGGGTTTGACCTCCAGCACTGATAAGCCTCCAGTATTGGAGCCTTGAGGGAGGCTCTTAACCCTAAATGGTTTGGGTTGTACTCTGTACAATTGGGTCAGTCACAGTGGTGGAGTTTGATCAAAATTTAGAGATGAGTTATGTTCTTATACATGCACTCCATATGTCAACAACACACACACACGCACACACACTCTCTACTGATGTTGTATCTATCAATTTTTAAATCTCCAATTTATTCACTTTTGGACATGCCGGTTTTCCTTCACCGGCAATTTTGTTTTTATCCCAAACACTTTTTGAACTTTTTGCTCTCATCCCAAATAAATGTCATTTTTCTCACCTAAATCAAGTCACCCACTGTCTACAACCACCACCTTCACCCCAATTCTGTTCACATTACTTTTTTGCCCCACAGTCATTTGTTTCTCTTGTTTTGTCTCCACCACTAATTCAAATGTTCAAGTTAATTTCGTCCACTTTAAAAAAAATTTAACTTTTTGTCACCATAACTGTTTAAAATCTTAATTTTACTGACACGGCACATTTTCCCATTCTTGCTTTTTTAAATACCTGATTTTGTCCCCTCATAAATGTATCTCCTTCAGTGTTGGACATATCCATACTTTCAGAGCTTTTCAAATTCCTGAACATTGTCCCCATATTCTTTAAGTGCCCAGTTTTGTAAACACCGGTTTTAGAAATGTAATATCCTCCAAATTTGTCAGTATAGCTTTTGTACAAACACACTTTTGTTTTTAACAAATGTCCACTTTTGTCTCCACTAGTTTAAATGTGCTATACAATGAATTGTTTCTCTACTTGATTAACAAAAAGTAAAAAAAGAAAAAGGAAGCGATTAAGTCCCAGTACTGGATAAGGATTCATTGTACGGTGAAAACGTTTCTGGATGAAGAGGTTGGTTTCTCAGTACAGAGGTTTTCTTTCTCTTTAGTTCGCTCTGAGTAATTTAAGGTTACTGCTTTATTTCTATGAAGGTTATGTAACTTTCTATTCCTCAGCCTGCTCTCAGATCTCCTCGAAGCTCCTGGCTTTGTTTATAATGTAAACTTTCTCCTCGGTGAGACTCGGACGCTCCGAGCTGAGGACCCAGACACACTGTAATGTAAATAAAATGCTTTCCAAAATACAAACTTTTTATAATATCCACTAACTTATACCATCATTATACACAGTTGTCTCCACATCCCACCAGGGTCTAGCCCAATTTCCACTCAGTCATCACACGTAGCCACGTCTGACGTCGAACTCCACCACAACCACCCTGGGTCCCTCAGGAGCTTCTGTATGCAGCATCTGGTTCTTATCACAAAGTACTACAAAATACTTTCCAGTACTTTTTATACTACAGATTTCTGTTCCCATACTTCCCAAGATGCTCTTTCTTGACATAGGACCACTCAGAAATTTCAATTTTGTCAATTTTATTTTAACAACTTTATTTTTAATGACACTTGATTGACCAAATACTCCTTAGAATGCCACACAGCTCTGGTATCTCAGTGGGCAGTGCCAGCTGCTGTCAGAGCCAGTACTATGTTAAATTCTATGTAAAATTACATTTACTACTTTTTGAAAATGCCAAATGTAATGCAAATTTTTGTGTAGATTAGTTTTTAAAAATCAATGACGTACTTGCTACTTTGTTAAAATACCACTTTTTTTTAAATGCTCAGATTTGTCAAATAATTTTTTTAAATTACTTTTTATCCACAGCAAGTTTCTTAAATCTAACAATTACATCACTATATTTTTTTAAGATGCTATTTTTGGCAAAACACATTTTAAAAAATGCTTAAAAAGATGACTTTTTAAATTATACAGTTATATTGGAAAATGTTTTAAAACTTTAAAACTACCTCTTCTTTCCAGTCTGTATTCGTGAGTCCAGTCTTGGTTAAAGCACTTATTTATATTTTTAGTTATTAATATATTCATTACAAGGATTATAGCATTAAAAATGTAAACATTGTGCTGTTATGGTTGAACACGGGCAACCTGAGGCTGAAGTATTTCGTTTAAACTCTGCTCATGCGTCTTATTACTCTTTACTATTATTTATGTCATAATATTTCTTATTATTGCTTATTATTTCTGGGAGAGATCTGACTCTTTATTCTTTGAAACGCAGAAGGCTGGAGGCAGAACCCTGATGCTCTATAACCCCACCCCTGTGCTGCAGTCTCAGAACCGGTTCCGGGCTCTACAAATTGGAGCAGCACTGGCTGAGGAACCCAGCAGATCAGATCTGAAGCTCAGCTTTGAGTCATGGCTGCTGTAGAAGTGGGAGAACAAAGTGCGCTGCAATCCCAGCAACCTCTGGTTAGTACTTTACTCATATTAGGACAACTCTACTCATATTCGTTTATTAGACTGATTTTTTATGGGGTTTTTTATGGATGTTTCTACTCTGTCATATTTTTGGTAGTATTTTGTTTTGTTTTTCTAGAGTTTAGCTTTAAGGATATTAGATTTACAGGATGGTGTTTGGGCAGGACAGTTCATTGGCTGTGTCTGAGGGAATGTAGATAGCCTGGGGGATCATCCCCCAAGGCTGCAACAGTGACACCTGCCAGATCTGTACCAGCGCTTTTTAAAATCAACTTTCGTTCGTACAACTTTTAAAAGCCTTATTCTCTCCCAGCGATTTTTTAAAAAGAACACTTTTTAAAAGTCAGGAATGATTGCTGGTTAGTCAGTATGAGTCATTTATTATTATTTTTGGAAATACATAAAAGAGGAAAATACATTAACCTTTATTTAATTTTGGTTACTCTTAGAGGAAATATTTGTAGTTTTTCTTTAGTTGTAGTTTTTAGTTGAATTTTAGAAAATCACTATCTCAGCTTACATATTACTTTTAAATAAAATTTCAAGAAGTCTAACTTATTTAGACTGATAATCTGGATGCAGATTTGATTTTAGCACTTCAAATCGCAGAGATACCATTTCTTTAGTAGTAGTGTTGTTTTTTTTATTTGGTTTCATTCGATCTGTTTTTCCTAATTGTTCTTGGACAGTTGTACGGCTCCTCCACAGGCGATCCGGGAGCTAAGAGTCGAGTCGGGCAGCAGTTATCTGAAGAGAAACGATCCAGCACGGACAAGTTTGGAAGTAAGTACCTTCGAAAAACATAAGAGATGAAGCTTGGTCCTAGTGCTCTGAGGAGTTTCGGTCTCATTTCTAGTATCGCCACTGAGTCTCGTGACGGTGTGTTTTGGGTTTATGAGAGGTTTCTCAGAGTCCTGCAGCAGTTTCCACTGTTGCTCCATCAACACCTCTGGGATGTTGGTCCTATGACCATATATGGCACAGCCACACTGATGAGCCAAAACATTAGGACGTGTAGGAGGTAGTACGAGTTATAGTGGCATCCACATGAATTTCCAGACTATAGTCATGAATTCCACACTGTATGGATTGTACGGGACTCTAAAGTGTTTATGGGTAATAGAGTTCTGACTTGGGTTTCTCTACAGTGTGCAGCCCGCGCTGGAAGAAGTTCCTGACATGGCACCTCGGAGAAGAATGGGTCATCCTCATCCTGCTGGGCACCATCACGGGCTTCTTTAGCTGGGCCATGGACTACGGAATTGACTTCGGCTTGGAATGTGAGTGTGTGTGCGTGTGTGTGTGTGTGTGTGTGTGTGTGTGTGTGTAAAAGAGAGAGATTACAGGTTTGAAGACCAAAGCCAAAATGTGGTTTATGCTTCATTTTATACTTCTAAACGTAATGGTCAAAAACCCAGAGCTTTGTTTGTAGATTCATCTTTACTCTATTGTGTGTGTGTGTGTGTGTGTGTGTGTGTGTGTGTGTGTGTGTGTGTGTTTTCTTAGCTACGAGGTGGTTGTACAAGAAGGCTGAGAGTAACTTGTTCCTCCAGTATTTGGCCTGGATTTCCATCCCAGTCCTCCTGATTATCTTCTCAGCTGCATTCACATTCTTTGTGGGACCTCAGGCTGCAGGTACAACACACACACACACACACACACACACACACACACACACAAAAAGGTATTCACACATTATTGTTAAACCTCATACAGGATCAGGAATCCCAGAGATAAAGACCATAGCAAGAGGGGGGAAGGTACACGGCCATGTCGGCTTTAAAACTTTGGTGGCCAAACTTGTCGGTCTCACCTGTGCACTGGGCAGCGGCATGCCACTGGGCAAAGAGGTACATGCGCACGCAGACACACACACACACACACACACACACACACACACACACACACACAATATACATATAAATATATGCATACACATACACACAGTGGGGCAAATAAGTATTTAGTCAGCCACTGATTGTGGAAGTTCTCCTACTTAGAAAGATGACAGAGGTCTGCAATTTTCATCATAGGTACACTTCAACTATGAGAGACAAAATGAGAAAAAGAAATCCAGGATTTTTAAAGAATTTCATTGTAAATTATGGTGGAAAGTAAGTATTTGGTCAATAACAAAAGTTTAACTCAATACTTAACCTATAACCTTTGTTACATAATTACATAGCCTTTGTTGGCAATGACAGAGGTCAAACTTTTCCTGTAAGTCTTCACCAGGTTTGCACACGCTGTAGCTGGTATTTTGGCCCATTCCTCCATGCAGATCTCCTCTAAAGCAGTGATGTTTAGGGGCTTTCACTGAGCAACACGGACTTTCAACTACCTCCACAAATGTACTATGGGGTTGAGGTCTGGAGACTTGCTAGGCCACTCCTTCGTTGCCTGAGCGGTGTGTTTGGGATCATTGTCATGCTGGAAGACCCAGCCACGTTCCATCTTCAATCTTCACTGATGGAAGCAGGTTTCAGCTTAAAATCTCACGATACATGGCCCCGTTCATTCTTCCCTTAACATGGATCAGTCGTCCTGTTCCCTTTCCAGAAAAACAGCCCCAAAGCATGATGTTTCCACCCCCATGCTTCACAGTAGGTATGGTGTTCTTGGGATGCAACTCAGCATTCTTCTTCCTCCAAACACAACGAGTTGAGTTTTTACCAAAAAGTTTTGATATTATATCACAAGATATTCTCCCAATCCTCTTCCGGATCGTCCTTATGCTCTCTGGCCAACTTCAGATGGGCCTGGACATGTACTGGCTTAAGCAGGAGGGCACGAAGTGTCCTTATGATGAAAATTACATACCTCTCTCATCTTTCTAAGTAGGAGAACTTGCACAATCAGTGGCTGACTAAATACTTTTTTGCCCCACTGTATATGTTCTCTTCTAATTTCTGCGTTGTTAAAATCAGGCTGACCAATCAGAGCTCGGTCGTCGGGCAGAACAGCTCACAAGAGCTTGTAGAATGAGCAACAGGCTGCCTCTAAAAACATGGATATTAAAGAAAAGATCTGGTGCAATAGAACTGAAAAGAGGAGAATGATGGTGATAAAGCTCACAGTGACTGGATGGAACCGTATGATTATTATTATTATTTATTATAATTATTATTATTATAAGTGCATTCTAATCTGCTCATGATCACAAAAACACAAACTATAAAAAGCTTCCTGCACTCATCTTCAGTCGGGTCTTTGTGTTATTAAGTTGACGATGTGAAAAACACACAAAGAAATCTCCAACACATTAAGAGAAGAATTGTGGGGTAAGAGTCTTGCACAAGGGTCCAACTGTGGTGTCTTAGCAGAGGTGAGATTTGAACCCTGGACGTTCTGGTCCACAGTCGAGTACTTTAGCCACTAGGCTACCACAGGCCCTATGGTACTATTACTATATCCTTATTAATTATATATATATCGATTCTTAAATTTATTATCTAAGCCACCCAAGGTGAGATGTTCAGGTTTCTTTTTGAGTCTTGGTCCTAATAAGGTTTCTTGTTTATAACATTTAGGGATTTTCCTTGCCACTTTCGCCCTAGGCCTAGATATTTATAAAACTTCTTTGAGACAATGCTCCATTATAAAAGTGCTATAGAATAAATCTGACTTTTTAAATTCTGTTTGCCTGTCTCTTCATTCCTTGCTTTTCTTTTCCTTTTGTTGTCTTTTCTTTTCTTATTTGTTCCTTCTTTTTTCTAGTTGGCTTTCTATTATTTTGAATCTTTCTATCCTTCAGGTAATTTAGTTTAATTCTTACATTTATCCTCTAGGCTGTAAGCAGGTCGGGTTTCTTTTTGAGTCTTGGTCCTAACAAGGTTTCTTCCTCATAATATTTAGAGATTTTTCCTTGCCAATCTAAAGTATAAAGCTGCTTTGAGACAATGCTCCATTGTAAAATAACCTAAAGAAATAAATCTGACTCAACTTGACTTGTATATGATTGATTTTTTTCCCCATCAGAGTCCATTTGTGCACATTGGAGCAATCGTTTGCAGCACAACTGTCCCGCCCTGACGGCATTTACAAGTGGGGGTTAAGCAGGTACATTCACAAAAAAACATCATAAAGACATGTGTTTTTTCCTCTTTTGTTATACAACCCATGCTTCATTTTCCCAATAAAACCTAGAATGCACACATGTTTTGTATGTTGTTATACCCATAATGCACAGTCATATAGCCACAGACTCTGCAGTTGTTGATCTCTTAAAATTTTGGCTTTCCACAATTATCGGCTCGATAAGCAGCGGATCAGACATTTGTTTTTTTTTATATAAATTATATTATTTCATAAATTGTACTGCATATTCCATGCACCCTAATATAAATGGTGTGTGTGTGTGTGTGTGTGTGTGTGTGTGTGTGTGTGTGTGTGTGTGTCAGAGTGAATCTCGCCGTATCGAGCTCTTGATTGTTGGTGTTGGTGTCGGGATCTCCGCCTGCTTCGGTTCTCCCATCGGAGGTAAGAACTAACACACCTGATGCACGCTAACACACCTGTACTCTACATCACTGTGCTGACCGTGTGTGTAGGTGTTCTGTACAGTATCGAAGTGGCCTCGTCCTTCTTCATGGTCAGATGTTACTGGAAAGGATACTTTGCTGCTGCCATCAGCGCCTTCGTGTTCAGGATACTGCCTGTGTGGAGCGGCTACAACGGTACGATATGACATCATCACACCTCACAGCCACGCCCATTACAGGAACCTTCAAAAGAGAACCAGGAGCAGGCTTAGTTATTAACATAAACAGAAAAAAACACCTTGTTCTGTTCTTTACAGAGTTTAGATTAAGGTTTATGTTCAGAAGTTAAACAGTTAAACAGTTAGCTGTTAAACATTAATAGCAATGAAATATAGCATTAAATGATTCTTAATTTTCATTCCTGTTTCATCTTTATGATACATAAACAATTATGATGTATGCATAGCTGTCTAGTAAATAATAATTTTATGAATCTATAAACAGCGGTACCTCGGTTCTCGAGTACAAAGCAAATGTTTCTCATAAGGAATAATGTAAATTGAATGAATGGGTTCCAGATGCCCAGAAAGTCCCCCTGCATAAGGGAGAACCGAGGTACCACTGTATATCTGTTTTTTCTATCTATTTATTTTTATTTTCTTTTTTAAATTCCGGTGAAGCTGCAGTGTGTTGGACTAAAATGCAGTGAGAGTGTTTCAGAGAGTCGATGATAACTATAGTTTGGGTTAAATATCAGGATTTACTGCATTACTGAATATTACCATGTCTAGTTAGGAGAGATTTAGCGGCATTTATTTTAAAAGTATTTTGTATACAACATTGTAGGTCCTCGTATCTGAAAATGGTTTTATTGCTGTTTTGATCTGTGGTTAGCTAAAGAAAAAAAGGCATTTGTACAGTTTTGGCAGATGATTCACGTAATTGTACACATGGATCTGTACTTCTGACGTCAATCAAATTCATCCTTTCTCAAAAATTCAGTTAGTACGTTTTTACTTTTAACACATTTAGTAGCATACTCCAAGTTTTACTTTGTCAGATTAATAGGACTTAAATAAAGAACATGCGTACTTCTGCCACCTCTGCCAAAAACAGTCACAAAATCTAAAACAACAACCACAACAATAACAACACTAATAATAATACTTTGATGTTCCCTTGTAGAGTCCATTACTCCTCTGTTTAAGACCTGGTACCGTATTGATTTCCCCTATGAGCTACAGGAGCTGCTGACCTTCACCATTCTCGGGTCCGTCACACACACACACACACACACACACACACACACACAAACACACACACACACCACACAAACACACACCCACACACGCACGCACGTGCGCACACACACACACACACACACACGCACCTCTATGTGTGGGTGTTTTTTCTTTTTGGGATAATATATTTAATTCTTTAGATATTTATCTCTCTCTCTCTCTCTGGGCGACTACAGGGTACTGAGTGGTCTCGCCGGAGTGTTCTTCGTCTTCCTGAACGGAGTGATGGTTCGCTTCATCAGGAGCCCACGCAAAGTCAGCCGGTTCCTCATGAAGACGTGAGTACTGAACTACAAGAACTACAAGGGGGCATGATTGTTAAAACAGAATTCTCTTCGCGCTGCAGTGTAGGCGAGGTTAGGCGGATTCGCCAGAATGAAAAATCTTTAAATGATAATGGCGAATTAACAAGAAGGATTACTATGTTTGCTCTACAGCGAACATCATCTGTAACGGAATAGGAAACAAAAAATGCAACTTCTTTCTAATTCCTGTGTTCGTAGGCGTGTTTTGTATCCTGCCATCGTCACTCTGGTCACCGCAACGTTGACCTTTCCCCCTGGATTGGGACAGTTCATGGCTGGCAAGGTAACACGCTAACAAATGCACAGAATCTCGCAAACACGCTAACAGTGCTTTGATTAATCAAAAAAAACAGCAACGCACCCACACACTTCAGGTCACACCTGAGGACAGAAAGTGGAGCTCTTTTTTTACCATCATAATCCAGAAAATAAAGCCAGAAACAATACATTATTATGATTAGGGGTGTATTCTTGTCGAATAATATCGGTGCATTACTTAAACACCAGAGGGCGCAATATATTACATTTACAGCATTTAGCATTTATCCAGAGTGACTTGCAATTGGTACAATCTTACAATCCAAGCAATTGTGGGTTAAGGGTCTTGCTCAAGGACCCAACAGTGGAAGTTTGGCAGAGATGGGATTTGAACCCTGGACCTTCTGGGCCAGAGTCCAGTACCTTAACCGCTAGGCCACCACAGTCCCTTATCTTCCTTATCCTCTAAAATGGAAACTGAACAAAATTGTGTTTGACCATGAAAACAGAGTCTCATTTTCAATTTAAGAGAGCACTTAGTTATAAAATTCTAGTTATTAAAATTATTTTAAATGCAGGGTTCAAATTTTTATAAAAAAAAAAAACAAAAAAATAAAACACCCATTACATAACACACACTGTTTTGCGATGTTTACACTTCAGAAATAAATAAAAAAATGACTGCCTTCTAATGAATGTAAAATTAATAATTGTGAGAAAATCGAATCGTGAACAAAGTATCATGAATCATGAACTCGTCACATACATACATAACTGTAAGTAAAGAAGGAGCTCGAGTAGAACGGACTGCTAGCCACACAACGCATTTCTTAATTTGGTAGCCCAATGACTGTAGAATTCTCAGTTACGAAAACAGTAACAGAGCACCATCTGTACGTTTCTGATGGTCTCTTGTTGTGCAGCTGACCCAGAGGGAGACGTTACTAGCACTGTTTGACAACCACACCTGGTCCAAACATCTGGAAGGTGAGCACTTTGATCACCACGACTATTCGGTGGCCTGGAAGCACCCTCATGCCAGCGTGTTCGTCACGCTCACCGTCACGTTCATTGTCAAGGTTGGTGATGCTTATTCAGGTTGAAACCATGACTGTGACTCTGCTGCTTCAAATAAACGTTTTAATGGATCTTAAAATGCATTAGCCCCCTCTAATTCATTCAAACAACACCAAGGGTCTGCCACAGCCCCATCACTGAAGAGACTGTGAGCACAGGATGCTCCAACAGTGTCTCCATCCAACAATGTCCATGGTTCTATGATTGGTGTACCAACCAATGATCCCAAAGGGTTCCACTTTCATTGCAGGATGCTCTTCTGGTTTGAGAATGGCGTACCACCCAAAGAGTGCTATCTTGTTCTGAGCTGATATTTGGGTGGTGGTACTGCCAGCACATGATGTTCTTTTGGGTTGAGAACCAAGAAAAAAGCACAGATCTCCAACCAAATGCATCTCCTGGTCTTCTGAATACTCAAAGAAATACCATGAACCAACCGAAGGATCCCATTTCATAGATGGCCGGGATAAACGGGGGCTAATACTATTTTCAGAGCAATGTGACTCCCCGTTTTATCAGTTTTGTGTCTGCTTCAGATCTTGACGTCCGCTGTGGCCATCTCCATGCCCGTCCCATGTGGAGCCTTCGTACCCGCCTTCATCATCGGTAAGAAGCCTCTGGCTTGTTAGCCATTACTACGTCACACATTCGGTGTTATCACGATGTGTGAAGTTAATTAATCGGTGTTTGATCAGGCGCTGGTCTGGGGCGTTTGGTGGGTGAGGTGGCAGCGGTTGTGCTTCCAGAAGGCGTTCATTCTAACGGAACCGTGTACTCCGTCCTACCCGGGAGCTACGCTGTAGCAGGCACGTGAATAATCACACTGTACAACTAACGCTTAAATTTAAACATCTTTATACGTTAAAGTGTTGCACGGTCGCGCAGGCGCAGCGGCGATGTCCGGTGCTGCCACTCACACCATCTCGACGGCGGTGATCGTGTTCGAGCTGACGGGTCAAATCAACTTCCTGTTTCCCATGATTTTCTGCGTGATCGTGGCTAACTTTGTAGCTCAGAGCCTACAGCCGTCACTGTACGACTCGCTCATCCGGATCCGGAAACTTCCCTACCCTGTGGAATCGCACTGGGATCACCCAGAGTGAGTGCCCTCTGTCCAACCAGCCATCTTTCGGTTAAATTTGAAAAGTATCCTAACGTAACTGGACTCTCGTTTCTGGACTTTCTCTTTACAGGAATGCCGAGGTCCACGTGGAGGACATCATGGAGAAAGGTGTGAGGTACCTCTCCCTGAACTCCACTTACAGGGATCTGCACAAAATCCTGGCCACCAATCTCAAAGCCTTCCCATTGGTCAAATGCGCAGGTACCTCGACGTGCACTGGCGCAAAATTCACCATGGGGTTTGCTCAATTTTGGCTGATTTTTCTGATTTCTGGATTTCAGAGTCCATGAAGTTGCTGGGCTCTGTCGAGCGTGCCCAGTTGCAACTCCTGCTGTCCAGGCACCTTGGACGTTCAAGGAGATTGGAGTGTCTCGGGCAACGTGGCCAGAACAGTGACAGTGATCACACGGTAAGCACAGAGAAGAACTTGGAGGTCCTACTCAGAGTATCAGGGCCAGTGATGTTTAACACATTGTGTTCTCCATATAGTGGAGCTCCTTGGATGTTTATTTTCTATTAAACCAGACATCCATTGATGCTACCGTTTTTTAGCATTTCCGATTTAAACAAGGCTCTCCTCAGACACTGGTGTGGTTAATCCAAACAGACACAGGTACAGAACCAGGGTTCAGCTGCTGAAACGTGCTCAAATCGAGTTGACAGAACGGAACCAGGCACCACTGTTCTGGTTCAAAGCTAACAGTATGTGTGTCTTTCAGACCTCTTTAGAAGGACCATCCGTTAGTACCACTCACTCGTTTACTTCCAAACTGCAGGACAAATCAACCAGGAGAGGTACACCATGTCCTACACTCTGCTCACGAATCTTAGACACTCACAAATGTAAAAACTGGCAATCGCTCCAAATCGGGCATGATTGCGCTGTTGGATCTCCAGATGGCCGAGAGGCTGATCCACGATCAACAGGCTCCACTCATGGGCATGGGTGGTGACTGGGTCTTCTTGGTGGCAAGAGTTTCTATGAATTAGTAGCCTGTTTCTAATCCTGGTTCCTGTTAGGCTTTTTCTGGAAGACTTAAGACTGATGCAGTCCTACAAAGTACAATTCAAAGAACTGTAAGTTAAGGGTCTGGATCATGGACCCAAAATCACCTTATGGTCAATAGTTTAGTACTGCTGCATCACCACAGTCTTTGCAGTTACTGGGTGGTACTCTCAAGGGTACTGCAACCATAGACGTAATATAGCTAGACGCCGCATTGGCCGCCAGATCACACGTCAGTGTCGTCGCCATATTGGTCCAGGAAACTTATCGCAATTCTCTACAGATTGCATTGGAAAAAACATGCAGAATTCTACCAATAAATAATATAATATAATAAAACAACAACAGTGATAGATTAGCAATAGTACATATTATGTATAGCATAAATAGTAATATACTAGTTGTATAATACAGTATTCACTATTTTATATACTGAAATATACTATACTATTAGACCACATATACTATATGTACTATTGTTAATCTATTATTTCATTCATTATATTATTTATTAGACCACATCTTATTGTATTAACAGGTTAACAATATGCTGTACTGTACTGTATATGATCACCATTATAACAAACAGAAAGCAGACCGACTGCCAGTGCCCCACTATTTGATTTTTATTTCATTACATTTTTGTCAATGGTGGTCAATTACAAGAACTTAAAGAGGCACAATTTAGATTATTTTTTCAGTTTTTCCAAGTGAATGAGCTGAGTTCTGACATTAAATTAATATAAATTAAATTATAAAGGGACGTTTCCACAAGTATTAACAAAAGAAAAACAATCCAAATCCTTGCTTGACAAAAAACGTGAGCATTTACAGTTTCTTCTGACAATGAATTATTTAGCACCACAGTGACCTGTCTGACGCTGATACACATTCCTCTCTATCGAGAATTGAAGTAACTGGAGTGGAAATGTTTTTTGTACTCCACGTAGAGCAAACGCCTTGAACATAAAAACTAAATAATTTGGTTATTATGCATTTTAGCCAGAATAATCGCAGCTCCTCCGTTCACTTTGTTTACAAGCCGGTCTTGCCTGGACCAATATGGCGGACGTGTTAGCGTATCACAGCACGAGCTGAAGCAACCGATGCGGTGTCTATGTACAACTCTATGACTGCAACTGGTTTAAAGGGGTGGAATCAAGCAGGAGCTAAACAAAAAACAGAAATCTGGTGTTTTTAGTGACAACCTGCAACCTCTTGCACTAACTCAGTTACAAACTTGTATATCAGGAAGCAAAATGTACCCCTTATTCCAGGGTACTTCTGGTGGGTGTTGGATAACGATTGTGGTGCTTTATTCATATGCAGCTCTGTTATTAATTCATAAATCTCATCTCTGACTTCTGCACTCAGTTTCTGAGGATTCGGAGGTTACCCTGAAGAGCCTCCTGTGCACCCATTCCACAGTGGCCATAACCGAGGTGAGAGAAACTTCTCGTCCACATCTGGGTCAACTTTTTTTAGATTGAACATAATACTGGTTTGTTTTTAGGACGATTCAAACGTGGAAGACACCATGACTACAAAAGAGGTGACGATACAGCACATGCTGCATACAATAATATTAGTAGCTGTATTAGTATTACAGATTTAATTCAGGATATTTGGCTCTGTATCTCACTTTGCTGTTTTGGGTGCAGATTATCGAGTGGGAGGAGCAACAGCTTGCCGAAAAGGTCAACTTCGACCTCTGCAAGTGTGACCCCGCCTCTGTTCAGATCGTGGCGCATACCTCCCTGCCTATGGTGTGTTACGGTACACTGGCGTCACACTCAAAGGCACACAAAGTACAAACCCGGGTAATATTACAACTCCCTTTTCCATTGGATCTTCAGTCCATCAAATGCTCTCGATGATGGGTTTGGATCTGGCCTACGTCACCAGTGCTGGAAGACTCATCGGGGTCGTGTCACGTCAAGAGGTAGGAAAAGAATCACCTTAAGCACTAGTTATTTGGGCAAATTCCTGTGCCTTCATTGCACTCTCAGAGATGATCCCACATCTTTGAGAGTTTCTGTAGTTATTGAGATTATTGTCTCTAATACTTCTCATAATTATCGCTTCTGTGACACATTTCTGTGATGAATCCAGGCTGATCCGTTTAAAGTACAGACCTGGTTCAAACCCCGCTAGGTAGATAATCACGCTGGGTGGGGAGCTATGTGTTTTGGAGTCGATCCCATTCATCGTTTTTAACAATTTTTTAAATAAAGTTTTAATTTAAGTTTTAATATGTAAACATTTCCCATAGAAATACATTGAGGTGATGTTTAGATTCAAATTATAACTGGCAAAATTCAAACTGTAACTGAAATCGTCTGCAACATAAACACATACACACACACCACAAGTATTCGGACGGACCCCCACACGAAACCAAAAATACTGGGACGTGAATTGCACATGGTCATACTGGGGACACGCCCCCCCCCTTTAGACCCAAAAGTATTGGAACACTCCTCCCGCACGCGATCAAAAGTATTGGGACACGCCCCCACCGAGCATAGCCATAAGTCCTGGACATGCCCCCACATGCAACAAAAGGTTATTGGGACATAGTGCTGTATGTGGCCACAAGTATTGAGACAGAAACCGACATTCTTCTTTCGACTTGCCACATCCCAAGCACTGCTGTAACTCCTTCAGGATCAGTTAACAAACTGTAGTTCCAAAGGCTGCTGTAACCAATTAAACTAAAACTGCAAATGGAGGCAGTTTTAAGACTCATGTCTATTCACTGGATGAGTTTTTCAAAGCTTTCACTGCTGTTCTGTTTGCGTAAATAAATGTAGACCAACAAGAGATATTTGGCTCCCCCATTCCTCACGTTATCTTTGTGGAGTTACCTCAGGCTGTTACCTCAGAAACCTAGAAATGTTTATAACAACGAAAAGGTTCTATCAATTAATCTCGGTTGCATTTTGCTTGTCCCATTGCAGCTAAATAAGGCTATGGAGAATTTTGTGAAGGAACGAGGCGCTCAAACTCACCCTCCCCTGACCAGCTTCAGAGAGAGCATGACCAGGCTGAGGAAGACGGCAACGCCAGATGCTACAGAGCTCCAAAAGCTTATGGGCAGCCAGAGCAGCCTGGACCAGCTCTCAAAAACGAGTAGGATAAGTGAAGGCTGCATAAAGAGAGGGAAAGATTCAAACGTTTAGCCATGAGAAGTGGGTCAGAACTGAAAGTGGAAAATGTTTCGCTTATTTGGTCAGATACTTATAGAAATACAACTTTAGAATTCCTGGACTTAAAAAGAGCACAGAAACACAACACAAACATAAACACAACAAAAACACAGGGTGCTAATTAACTACAACAGGCAACACAGAACTTCCTGTGTCCTTTTCTTTATTAAACAGTGCAGTGCCAGAGGCTATTTTAGAAGCACTTAAAGGATTCATTTTAACTGGGGATTCTTTTTACTTGAATAAATTCATAAAGAAAACAAACACAATTATTTACTTTTTATTTTGGTGCTTGAGTTACCGGTCTCTTGTGACTGAATTTTAAATGTCTGAAAATCAGTCTTTTGAACCATAAGTATTGAGCCTGCGGCGTGTGCGGAAAACAGACGTACAAAAGATTACAGATTAGAACATAAAGCACAGCTAATTACAGCACACGAGTTTTGCCTTGTTTGTGTCTAACGTTAAAACCTTTCTTAAAGTTAAGTCCTTTGCACACTGAGTCCGATTTGTACGCACTTTTTTTACATTCTGAAAACTCTCTGCTTTTGCTTTCTTTAATTTCCCTTCTCATAACGTGTCAGAGATTTCTCCGTGTCTTTTTTTAACAATGTAGAAATTAGAACAGGCTCCGAACATTTTACGCAGCGTCACAGTCCATCAGTTTCGAACTCAGTGTGAAAGCCAGCGTTAATAAACGCGTTCAAAAGTTGACGTGCGTTTTTTTCCTCCATAAAAATCGGACTCGGTGTGAAAAGGCCTTAACACGTTAAATTAGCGATCCTTAAACATTTAAATTAACATTTAAACTAACGGATTAAACCTTATACGAGGTAATATCCAAATCAACCCAATACGTTTTCCTCAAGATTAGGAAAACGTCCTTTTTTTTGTATTTTAAAACGTTTTAAAGACGTGTTAAATGGAAACACTGTCACCGGATGATAAAATGAAAATGCTAATACAAACCACGCAGTTTAATGGACTTATTAAGAGAAGAATCACTGATGTGAGGAGGTGATGGATAGCTGGTTTGCGTTGTGTTCTTATCTGTCATCTTCCATGTGTAGTTCTGAGTAAGTTACTGTTTGTATAATTCAGGTATAAAGTGGTACAGGGCTTTAGACTGTGTCGTGGTGTGCTGTGGCATTCAGACCTTAACTTGTTTCTTTATGTTTTTATGATTGTTGTTCTGCAGTCATTCATGCATGTCCTGTTTAACCCTCAAATGTTTTGTGTCCTAGAACATTAAATATTTTGACAGCCCATGGTGAAAAGAATGAGGGGCAGGGAATTAATGTAAGCGGGAAAACATTGTAGAGTGGGCTGGGTTAAGTATTTGGGTTGTGTCAACATTCTGGGACCATTTTTGTCACTCTCCCCTAAAACCTTTTGTTTTAGGTTAACTCTATTATGAGTGGATTCATTTTGTGAAAATCTTATTTTCAATTCTAACATTACATGACCATGTTGCAAAAATAAACAGTTGCACGTTCACAATTGTTATAATCTGTCATTGCAGAGTCTCTGTGCCATCATAAATGGGAGATGTAATTATGTTTGAGGCCATACAGTATGTAGTAAATCAGTTTTTAAACAAGATTACTCTAAAATATGACTGTGAATTGATTTATAAGAACTGTTTCGAACTGTTTTCAGGAATCCTGGAAGCAGATGGAGATGCAAAAAGCATTTTTACTACCAGGTGACAGATCATCAGATATAGAGGGATCAAGTGGGGGGGGCATGTAGTCTAAAGGTCATTACACACTAAACACACTGTTTTACTCTAGTCTGTATATTATCCTACTTTAGTTCTTGTTTTTCTAAGCAAAGACAACAGCAGTTCAGCATTATTACCATCTATAATCTACCAGTTGTCTCCTCCAGAAAAGACACTAAAATTCCATTTCCATTTGTTTCTGGCGTCCATTTCCTCTCTTTTTTCTAATGTATGTGTCTTCCATAGCCTTTTCACTTCATCGACTACAGAATAACAACAAAGATCTAAAAGCAATTATAGATCAGCTGGTTACACTAATAAATACTTTATTTTAATATGATACATTTTAACTAACAGGTTTATAGCTTGCATAGCTTGTTTGATGAAAATACCAAATAAAAAAAAACGGATAGAGACTGACGTCACCATTGTTATATTTTCAGTCAAACATCTCAAATATGAAAAGTTGTTTATATTTAGCTCAACATTACACAAGTAACGAAAGGCCACACTGTTTTTGGTCTCTTCTCTTCTTTTTACAGAAACTATCCCAAATAACTACATTACACAGGTAACAGCACCCTCTAGAGGATCAGCTCCGCAATTCTAATAAATACAGATACTGTAACCCTTTTCACTGGTAAAAGCTGATCTGCCTTCTTTAGAAATTCGTTTTTCAAATGCGATCAGCCAGCTTGGTTGTTGCTATGCCAACACCAGAAGCGACCGGGAATGCTCAGTGAGGTTTTGCAAAGTTTGCAAAAAATCGAACAGACAGTGAATAAAATAATGTCGCATTTTCGTCATCCAAAAAAACAAAAGCCGTGCCAGTAACAGTTTTCTCTTTACTATATACCCTGGGTGTGTCATATCCTCTGAGATTTGTGACACCAATGACACAGCTAGTGTAACGGATAAGATAACAATAACATAATCATATCTAACCTGTAGATGGTGATCAAATTCCACCTCTGCACTGCAGATCCAGACACACTACAGATCAAACCTCCAATCCAGTATCAGCCCTAAAGTTTCCGCCCCCGTCCTGCTTTATGGCCTGGACTGATTTGTGGCCCGTGCTTCGTCTGCTGGACTGATGGATGAACTGATAAAGTTCTTTGAACTACTGTGTCATGGAGACGCTCCTAAAAACAAAAGAAGGCTTTCGTTACTGATTCATAAACTTTAATGATCATGATCATGGTCTGATTCCATCAGAACACAAAGCCCTGTGACCTCCAGACATGATGGATTTATTGAGCAGCTGAAAACGGCTTTGTCTTTATATGATTTTATTATTTTTATATTAGTTTACACAAATGAAAACCCAAATAAAACCATCCAATGTGACCCATACAGATAACGGAGCTTACAGACAGAAAAAACAAATATATATATATAATAGACAGGTTCATTATTATTATTATTATTAACATAATAATGCTAATTACAGTCAGATTGAAAAAGGTTATATTAATTTCCATAGTTTTGTTTTTATACAATTCAATTTAAAATTTAAATTTTAATATTCTATTTCATTATTTGACCCTATTTCAGTTTAATTTATTATTTATCCACACTATACTTTAAAATAAAAATGCCAAGAAATAAAAATGGTTAATAAACAGATTCAATGTGTATAATACTGTTAATTACATTCAGACTGAAAAATGTTCTATTAACATGCATACAGTTTTAATTTAGAAAAAATTATATTTATTTATCTAATAATATTTATCTAATTACTTAATCCCATTTCAGTTTGTTATTTATTTTGCTTTTGTTTTTACCATTTTTATTGTTCTAAAATGTAACAAGTGAAAAAACAATTAGTCCCATTTCAAGTATTTTCAGTTGTTGTTGTTTGAGTATGAATTTATTTTACTGCAATAAAAAAAAACACGTTTAATTTTCCATTTTATCATTGTACAATGAAAAAATAAATAATTATCTGTTCACGTTGTCAGAGTAATGTTATAATCGATTTTGTTGAATAAAGGATTTTCTGCATTACATTTTTCAGCGTGGATCAAAGAAAATTTACTTAATGAATTAATTTAGAAATAAAAGTCATGTCAGTCCATTGGTGTCAAGTAGGGATTTAAAATTAATGAATGATAATTAAGAATAATAACACAGAACCTTTTTCTCTCTGTCAGCGTTTAATCATTTTTAATTTAATTTTTTATAGCTGGAACTTTGACCAACAATAAAACTGATTTATCTTGCGTTCATCGTTCACCTTCCTAACAAGTACAGATATCATTTCTAATCCATAATCAGACTATACTTAGTGCAGCAGCGCAAAACTAATTTTTTATCTAACCATCATCATGTCTGGATTCAGAGTGTGTGTCTGGTCTGTGCTTCTGATTTCGGCGTGTGTGTCCAGTGCCCCAGGTAAATTCAATTAAATAGTAACAACTAATTTCCTTAAAATTTCAATATGAGTTTTGAGTCAACATGGGATTGTCAAACTGTTCTCAGTTGAGGAAGAGGATCCGGAGTTTTGGAGAGCTCAGGCTCGAGGTACGCTGGACGCGGCTCTCCAACGCAAACTCAACACCAATGTGGCCAAAAACGTGATGCTGTTCCTCGGTGACGGTGAGATCTGATCTGAACTACAATGGTTTATACTGTATATTCAGAAATGAATGGAACTTATGTCTTTATTCTAGTCTAGATAATCCAATGAATAATAATAATAATAATAATAATAATAATAATAATAATATGCTTACTCTGGCTACTTTTTTTTTGCAGTCCAAAATTGTTGCTTTGAGACAATGCTCCATTGTAAAAACTGCTACATAAATAAATCTGACTTGACTTGACTAGACTTGACTACTTTGTAGGGATGGGAATCACCACCATCACAGCCGCCCGAATCCTGAAGGGTCAACTGCAGAACCGTACGGGGGAAGAGACAGTCTTGACCATGGACACGTTTCCATACGTTGGCCACGCGAAGGTATGAACCCTAAATCCTACAAGTTCCATGATCTCTGTAAACTCATTGAAAAAAAATAATAACTCACCAAGAAGTTGTTGTTGGATCGATAAACTTAATATGATCATATATGTAAGTGATTACAATATTAGAGAAAGGATAAGTTTATTATAAGGATAAAACTTTGCAATTGATATGAAAGGAGGCTCTAGTTACCCTGTTAGGCCGCCTCTAGCCTGGATACAAGAGGAGATATGGGTTGGGCATTTAGGCATTTACCCACAGATGTCTCAGCTGGGCCCAGAAATGCTCGATTGGTGATAAATCTGGCAACCGGGCAGGAGGTCTTCCAATCTGGAGGAGACATTCCTGGTGAGCATTATCCTGCTGAAAAAGCCAGCTCTAAGCCTTGCCGTGAGAGGCAACACATGTGGCTGCAGGATATATACAGTATGGCTGCACTTATGCCTTATCTGTTAGTGTCCCTCGTATCACTAGTAGAGGTAACCTGCTAGTTCCATTGTTTGTCTTCTTCTTTCTTTTTTAAATTCTTTTGTTTCCTTCCGTCCATTGTTTCCTACCTTCTTTCTTTCTTTCTTTTTTTCCCATTGTTAGTTTGCTTCTTTATTTATTTATTGCTTTCCTTTGTTTCCTTCCATTCTTCCTTTCTTTCCCTCCACTGCAAACGAAGGTGATGGTGGCTGGCTGTCAATGGCAGGACACAAATTTTCTTTTGATAAGCCCCTGGAAATGTTCTGGGCAGAGACGGGGTGTGTAGTGAAGGCGCCCCTGTGTCTGGATAGTGGATAACCAAACTGTGGGAGCTGCTCGTGCTTGTCAGTGGATCAAACGATCCTCTCTACTGGGGGTCTGTCTGGGCTGTCCAGAGCCTGTTCACCGTGCTTGTTTGCCCCCATCAAACCACTGCTCCCAACACCTCCTAACAGCTAGGTCAGAACGGCCCAAACGACCATCCTGCTTCTCTCAGTCTGATAATGCTCCCACTCTCAAAGTCTGTCAACTGGACAAAATGTCTTCGATTGCAGAGCCATATGAGCTCTCAACAAGAGGTACACTATCCAAAAGTAGATTCTGAGAGCATTTTACAGGGCAGCGCTATATGAGAAACTTTTATGCCCTCTTGTGGCTACTATTCAGACCACACCTGTATTCTGTGTGTGTGTGTGTGTGTAGGTGTACACTGTGGATTTCCAGACCCCAGACAGTGCAGCCACAGGGACGGCATACCTGTGTGGCGTGAAGACCAACCTGAACGTGGTGGGTGCGAGCGCTGCTACTCGCAATGGGGTGTGCAGTTCGATGAAGGGCAACGAGGTCACCTCCATCCTGAAATGGGCGAAAGACGCAGGTACACAAACACACACACACACACACGTAAGTAAAACACATACACACACATACACACATACACACACATAAATAAATAAAACCCACAAACTCGGGATTTATTGATCTACCCATGTTTTTAACCCTGTGTGTGTGTGTGTGTAGGGAAGTCGGTGGGTATCGTGACCACCACGAGGGTGCAGCACGCCACCCCGGCAGGTAGCTATGCCCACGCTGCCAGCAGGCAGTGGTACAGTGACGCCAGCATGCCCTCTGCTGCCATAACCGATGGCTGCACCGACATCGCCAGTCAGCTACTGTTCCAACACCGACATCGACGTGAGAACGACAACGATTGTGTTCCTGATTTTGTGTTAAATAAATTCGTGTTCAGCTTAAGTGTGTACGTGTGTGTGTGTGTGTGTGTGTGTGTGTGTGTGTGTGTGTGTGTGTGTAGGTGATCATCGGCGGAGGGCGTAAGTACATGACCCCTAAAGGCACGCCCGACCCCGAGTACCCCGAAGACCTGGATGCGAGTGGAGTACGACTGGACGGACGTAACCTGATAGATGAGTGGTTGAGCATGAAGGAGGGCAAGGTACAGCCCTCAAAAATAATCAATCAATGGAACAATAGATGAAATAATGAATAATAACAGAACTGAATACAGACGGGTGTATCGTAGGTGGCTCATTACGTGTGGAACAAGGACGAATTTGACGCTGTTGACCCCGAGACCACAGACTACCTGATGGGTGAGCGGAACATTTATGATTTTATTTTTTTATTTTAAGCTATTTATTTATTTGAATTTTGGGACATGTCTTACAAAATAAGTAAATAAAAAGGGCACAGTCCCTTTTTATCCATTAAAATTAGTCCCTAAGTGCCCCTCTATCCCTCCAGCCCTGTTTGAACCCGGTGATATGAGGTACGAGTTGGACCGTGACCCCCTCATGGACCCTTCCATCATCGAGACCACGGAGAAAGCCGTCCGCATCCTGCAGAAGAACCCCAATGGATTCTTTTTACTGGTGGAGGGTAAACGATCAATCGATATATTAACAAATCTGATCAATTCAACTTTTTAATTCCTGGGTCACACAGATACCTGGAAAGCAAGAAGTGTCTTGAAAAATGTTCTCTTAAATCGTGTGGTGACTAAGGATTTAGACCAGAGCTAGACAAAATGATACAAAAATATATTAGGGCAGGACAATACGACTTTGTTCATATTTCGCTAGCATAGCTTGAGAAAACACCGAGGGGAAATATGAAACTCGAACAAACTTCGTTTAATTCGTGACATAAAGCTCGTAACGTCTCAGATACAAACAAAAACATCAGGTTTTTTGCATGACAATACTTGCAACCCTGTATAACAGTCGTAATGTCTTGCCTGTTTTCACTTAAAGCATGTTTTTAAAGCATGTTTTTATCAATTAAGCAGTGTAGAGTAAAAGAAAGCCATAAACGTAAGCATCGAATATACCGCGTGCTACCACTAGAGGGAGCACCATTACCAAACACCATTACATTGTACAAAAATACTGTACTTAAATCCAGTAAATTCACTTAAATTAAGGATCTGTTTTTCTTTCTGAGAGGCACTACATCGAAATATCATTTCTACACTAAGCCTTCTCAAGTTTAGATGTAAAACAGAATCGCTTTATGGCACTTTAGATTAACATTAATTTATAATCCACACTACCGATACAAGCGCCCTATAAAGGGTATGAAATTATGTGATTATTTCCCATATGTAGTGTACCTTCGGTCCACTGTGTGTTTATTTGCATCGACGCTCATTTTTAAGCAAAATCTTTTGTAAATGCCTCCATCTCGTGGACAAAGCATATATTACATTGACGTCTAAAAAACGGTTATCATTACCGATATGTGATACCACATTTTATCGCGATTAAATTCAGATTTATAGCAGACAAACCTCAAGATAATCAACAAAATCGACCGATAAAAAGCGTCGCTGCAAATGATTAATGATTAATATCGAAACAATTGGTAAATTTGTTACAAAATACATTAACTATTCTGAACTAAGTCACTCTGATGACTCAGCGATATCTTGTTTCAGCAATAAACCTTCTCACTTTTGTAAATCAGACGTGAAACAGATACGATCGGTACTTTACGTTAAATTTGATTTATAATCCATACCCCCTATACAAGACCCCTACGTAGGGAATGAAATAATGATATTATGTTCCCTTTGCAGTGCACTTCACGTCCATTGTGTGCTGATTCGCATCGACGCCTAAAGATAGAACAATCTTAAGTAAATGCCGCCATCTCGTGGACAAGAAATATATTATATTGCCGATTAAATAACGGTTATCACGACCCCGTTGTAATACCGAATTGTACCACAAGGTGGCGCATGATATTCAGATACATTTTGAAGCTGACTAATTATGAAGCGCACTTCATAGGGAACGGATTGCCTTTATATCGCCCCTATGTAGGGCGCATATGTACGGATTTTGGCTTATAAAATACATGAAATGTAACGTAGACTGTTTAAATACCTTAAACTGGATGGCCGAGCTTATAAAAATGAGAAGGTTTAGTGGTAAACTGAGACATAACAGAACGAATTATGATATTTAACATAGATTAATATTAAACAATCGGTTCATAAGTTACGAAATTGATTAACTATTCTGAACTCCGTGACAAACATAATGACTCGAAATCTTGTTCCAGCAGTAAACCTCACTTACCAAACAGACGTGAAACAGTCAAGTACCATTATTTTCCTTTTGCGCCGTACTTCATGTCCACAGTGTACTGATTTGATTAAAAATACAGAAGAAAAATATTTTGAAAAAGCCGCCATTTTCAATACGTACTATGAAGGCTCCTGTGTAATACCGAATTGTACCACAAGATGGCGGCAAGCATAAGTATCCGATTTAAACTTGACCTAATATACAGAGCACTATATAGGGAACGTAATGTCATTATATTATCCCCTATGTAGTGCGCTTGTGTAGGGAGTATGGATTATAAATGGCATTTCATTTAAAGGGCCATCAAGGAATAGTTGCTAGTATATTACTGAGCGGGATGACTCAGCGATTTCTGAATGCTAAACGTGAGAAGGTTTAACGGTAAAATATGACCTTGACGAACGAATTATTATACTATTTAACATTAATTACAATTAAACAACCAGTAAAGTCATTACAAATTGTATTAACCTGTATCATTTTGTTAATAGGGATTGTGTTTAAGACTAAATAATGTTTCTAAAAAACCGAAGCCGTTTATGGTGCAAGGTCCACTATTGTTGCTCACACGTATATCATTTAGTATATAACACTTCACATATAAATTGATATATGAATCAACCTACCCTGCATAAACTGTGCCACAGACCTGGCTCCGGATATTCAGCAATACCGTCCTTTCATGTCACTTCCTGTGCTCTTCAACATTACAAACTGAACATAAGTCATGCCCAATCTGAATCTTCAAAAAGTAACTTTAGCAGGATAAATTCTGTAGACTCCTAGTATTGTGTCTTACCATATTAGGTCAGGAAATATTGAAATGCACACATATTTGGAAGTAGGAGTAGAAGAATAATGAAACAAGACAAGAATAGAACCTGTTTTATTGCTGCATACGTCATTAATTAATAATATGAATGCTATATGATCTATATTATGACTCCTTTAGGATGTGGATCCTAAAACCATTAAGTATTGTATATCTAAAATTTCTCAGTTGAATATGAGATGCTGTTTCTGAATATTTAAAGATTAAAGAGCAGCTGATGAACTAGTGCAATGTTAGCTTGGAACCAGTGCTATAAAAAAGAGAGGTCTGTTCTGGTGAGTAATGTACTTGTTATTACAGATGTGAAAAGACAAGAGTCAAATTTCTAGACCATGCCACCTGTTCATACCACGGTATAAAACATTTCTCTTTTATAAAGCCGAGAAAGACAAAATATCCTAAATCGTTTACTTTACTTCACACCCATTGTTTCTGTGCCGTGTTCTTTGTGACACAGATCAAAATATAAATGGAAACATCACTACATGTGAGAACTGTGTGTGTTTTTGGGTGCAGGTGGACGTATTGATCAGGGGCACCATTCCAGTCGTGCCTCTATGGCCCTGCACGAAACTGTTACCTTTGATAACGCAGCCGCTCGTGCACTAGAACTTACTGACGAGCAAGAGACCCTGACTGTCATCACTGCTGACCACTCCCACTCACTGTCCTTCAACGGCTATCCCTTCAGAGGCAGCAGCATTCTGGGTAAGAGAGTGAGGGCCAAGTGCACCCGAAATGATCCAGTAATGTTCCCAATCATTTAAACACATCTAGAAATCAGGGCCATTTCTAGACTACGCACACAGATTGCTTGCCAACCAGTCACAGCCTGCTAAACCCTAAACGGATGATGTGATTTTGCTAGTTTAATGATTTATTTGCTTTAGTGCTCAAATGTGTACTTTTGATAGGTTATATGGTTATAAGTGACCAAAAAATATTGGTGGATGTCCTGAAAGAATCTGACTGAAGTCTTATCCACTGGAGCGTTTGGAAAGTTCCTGTCAGCCAGTCCTGTAGTTCTGCTCAGGAATCCGAGATAAAATTGACTTTTTGCTGCTGTGATTTTGGTGGGGCACAGCAACGTTTTACTTTTATTATTTAACAATTTATATTACTGACATATATGGAACATTAAAAACATGTGTAATATATAAACTGTTTTCCTCTGTAGTTTTACTTTAATCTATATAACCGTTTTAGTATTTGCTTTTAGTACTTAGTTAACTTTGAATGGAATACTGTTAACTATTTTGTTAACTCGGCTTTATTTTTTATTTTATGTATGCGTTCAGAACCTCCAGTGTGTTTGTGTGTGCAGGTAAATCTCCAATCTACGGGTCAGATTTCCTCCCTTTCACCACTCTGATGTACGGTAACGGCCCCGGTCACGAAATAATTAACAACAAACGACCTGACATCCGTGACGTGGATACCGGTGAGGATAACTAACACACACACACACACACACACACACACACACACACACACACACACACACACTAGGTTGCTTTCAACACAAGCACTCTCATCCAACATGACCTAGTGGATCATGCAATTCCATATGTATACCACCAGATGGCGCCAGATATTCACGTTGTCTTTCATCGGTATAACTCGATCTGCAGCGGAATTGCATGTGGCGCTTACGGTACACAAACATTAACCGCCTTGCTATGATGTTCACATTTATTTACAGAGCATCCGGACTACGTGCAACAAGCCGCGGCCCCTATGGACTCGGAGACGCACGGCGGTGAGGACGTAGCCGTGTTAGCTCAAGGTCCCATGGCTCACCTCTTCCAAGGTGTTTTCGAACAGAACTACATCCCCCACGCCATGGCCTACGCTTCCTGTGTGGGAGACTATCAGGGTCACTGTTCCGCACCCTCCAAACCGGGCAACTCCGCCCCTGACACTCCCTGACCTCGCTGCTAGTTATAATGCTGACCGTGTTCCTGCAGTGAATGAATGAATCAATCTCTACTGTAATGTTTCTAATTTATTGTCATTTATGCAATAAACAATACACTAATTACAAAAAAGGCTTTTATTTATGTGACGTTACATATAATTTAAAGATGCACTACTTATAAAGTTCTAAACAAAAAATCTCAAGCATCTAAAATAACTTATCCATAGTCTCTAAGCAAGTAATAGGTGGAAGACTGAAGACTGAACAAGAGGTAATTCACCATTTTGCCTGCAAGTAGCGCTGTAACACTGCAAGCATACATACATACATACATACACATATATATATATATATATATATTTATATATATATATAAAGCAATATATATGAGAAACACAGGGAAAATTAATCTTTATGTCTATCCATCCATCAGGGCAGATCTGTTTGCTTTCAGACCCTGAAGTTATTTTCCACAGCTCTACATATGACTGATAGCTTTCTTTGTTGTTGATTCCTATTCCCACTAGTTGGATGCGAGTTCAGCCAGCAGCAGCATGAGAGAAGCGAGAGTGTGGGTCAGCAGCATTCACCGCTATGTTTAGACAGTGTGTGGGCTTTCGACAGGAACACGGTTACACAACATGTACCGTCGAACTGAGAACGCTGTCACAACAGCACATAGAGTGGAGGGAGAATCGTAGACTCAGGAAAGGGTTTGTTTTAATAAAGATGGGTCATGGAGGTTCAGATATTTTTGGAGAGAGTGACTGCACCTTTGGGCTATTTAGGACCTGTCCTGTAAGTTGGAAACTACTACTGCCAGTTTACTTTTTCTCATTATTAAAGATGAAATATTCCAGCCATTTTCCACAAATTTATCAAACGTCCATGACATGCTTTAATCATAATGACACACGGATCAAACACTACAGCACCTTCCCAGCCTGTCTAACCAGCAATTTTAAGAACAGTAGGTTTTAGGTGCCTGTTGCTTTAAATGATAATGAGCCACTTCTCACCTCATAGGCATGATCTAACTCTGAATTTGTTCCCTTAATTGAGAAATGGTCATAAGGTTAATTAATCTGTTGTAGTAAGGTCGGTTGAAAAGGTCACGTTTGATAAGAAGCAATTTATAGAGTCAGAGCTGCTAACTGAACTGAGTGTTCTTTCCAATTCTAAAATAAAAGCACAAACAATGTCTTGAATAAAAATCTATGAACTGTAGACGTTATAAAATAAAGCAAGTAGTTTATACATTCATAAAATAGCATAACTACTTCCAAGCTATTTGACTTAAGAAGTAAGTAATTTTAGCTCAGACTGCTTTGGCCACACCTTCAGGATTTTGCTGATTGCGACGTTAATAATAAAAAAAAAACTTCCACTCAGATCTTCCATCCCCCTTAGCAGAGGTGTCGGTTCTTGGATGCGCCTTGACAAGGGTGGGTGGGCACAGTTTTCACAGTTCTTGCATAAACAAAACATTATTAAAATAAAATAAAATAAACTGATGTTTGTTTTACCATTCTACAAAGCCGCAGTGAAACGGTGATTAGATGAAAACTGACTAACTAAGGAGTTTACCGACAACAGCATTCCTAATTATATCACATTTACCTTTTTCTTACTTTTTACCAGGAACAGTTCAGTTTATTGATGTGTAATCAAAAACGAAGACTCCTGATAATCTGTGCATAGCCAAATTTCCATAATGAAACCATGTACAATACGTTGTTACACCGACTTGTTCGTTAGGGTCAATGCCAATTCTTTAGTAATACAGTATAAGTAACCATTAACTCAAAGCGCATGTAAGGCACCTAAGTAGGAAGCAGGAAGTTGTTTGAGATATAACATTAACAGCATTATTATAACAAATATTATGAAGGCTATAACAGGTTTTTTTTTTTTCATTGGGTGGGCTGGACACCCCTGCCCAGCCATAGAAACTCCCTTCCCCCTGCAACTAGTTGTGGGTGGAGTTATTCAAATAAGGGGCGAGGTTATTCTAATATATCGGGGTGTGATGTACGCCTATGAAATACAACCAAATCTGTTGTTGAATGTAATAGTTTCAAACTCACCCCAAAAAGAAGTAACTGGGTGTCTGATGTCACAGATTGTGTTGGTCCTGCACCGAGTTTTATATCATATGTTCAGTTTTTGGTGCCAATTACGATCTTTGGAGCGTCCTGTTTCTTTAAAATGACATTAATCAGTGCGTAGTGGTTAATGACACACTCTGTCTGTCTCTCTCTCTCTCTCTCTCTCTCTCTCTCTCTCACACACACACACACACACACATATATCCAATCAGAGCTCGTTCCGCCCCAGTTAAAGAGCCGGAGGCGGAGCGGTGCACCGGGCCCGGTTTATTAAAGCCGCATTTCTGTGTGCGGGATTTTTCATTCACACCACATCATCATCATCATCATCATCATCATCGTAACAACAGCATCCCGTTACCGGACACCAGAGAGCTGCTGCTGAGGGTGCGCGGGACTTCCAGACCTCTGAGCGCGAACGGGAACCAATGCTGCTGCAGCCGCCGCCCGGGATCTCGAGCACGCACGCGCTGTCCGGTGCAGAAACGCACGCGCCGCCGAGCTCTCCCCGCATCACCTAGTGGTGAGTGAGTGTCCGCGAGCGCGGGCATTGTGCCAAACCACACTGTTTGCAAAAGGGTTGGTGGGAGAAAAGAGCGGTGCGGCGCGCACTTAGGTATAATACGAGGATGCCCGTGTGTGTGTGTGTGTGCGCGCGCGCGTGTATTGATGCACTGCAGGTCAGTGTGTGAGCATGGGCTGCGTCGCCTCCAAGACCCCTGTCGGTAAGATTTCCGTTTCTCTTCCCCGTGCACGGTACAGAGAGCGAGAGATAGAAGCAAGGCCGCCGGAACACGCCTCGATCTGGTTTGCTTTAGTTTGCGGACATGGAAGGTGCTGTGCACGCGTGGGGTTCTGCAGGCTTGCGCGTGCGTGCGTGCGCGCGCGCGAGCGACACAAGTTCGGCGAAAACACTGTGAGATGCATGCGAGTGCACGTTGCAACACGGCGGATGTTACGGATTTGGACGTGTAAGCATGGAGACGCAGCGGGGAAAGCGCGCGCATGCGGGGGTCACACGCACACGTTTGCCTATGCACATATGTAGGGTATACATCTTTGCACGTCAAGGTGCGCGTGGCGAGACGAGACTGGGGCGGACAAGTCTTTATTCCCAGCCAGGGTCCAGACCCGCATGTAGCGTTACGTAACATAGTATTGCAGGAGCATGGTATGGGAGTATAGTAGAGTATACAGTATGTGTGACCTGGCCAATAGACAGCACCTGGTCTCGAACCTGCGTTCCCGCAGCAGTGAATTAGACCATTGCGCCAGAGGGGCACCTATAAGTATTACGTAGTAATAAAACCTAAACGAGAGTTAAGCATGTGCAAGAGATTTGGCACCTGTCCAGAAGATCCATTAGTGATTAATGTAAGGTCTCAGAAATTGGGTTTCTCTCTCTCTCTCTCTCTCTCTCTCTCTCTCTCTCTCTCTCTCTCACACACACACACACACACACACACACACACACACACACACTCACACACATTCACACACACACACACCCACACACGCACACACGCACACACACACACACACGCACACACGCACACACACACACACACACACACACACACACACTTCTTTGTCTTGCTCCAGGTAAGGTAGTGACCAGAAGATTGACGGTTCAATCCTAGCTCTGGCCAAGCTGCCACTGTAACCCTAGATTGCCTGGATTGTGTCTCTGAGCTTATGGCTTTAGTTAACGTCGCTTTTGTTATCAACTGCTGTTCGCAACAGGAGCCACCAATCTAGAGCCACCAATTAACCTCTTTAGTAAACCCACATGGACACAAGGCCAACATCCAAAATCTACAAACATCTCTGGAGTTGACTGTGCTAACCAGCTGTATCTCTGAATAAGGGCTTTGACAAAATGCTGTAAATGTAACTACATTACAGGTTTGTTCCGACAATCCATCATAAGTTGATTTTGTAGTAAAACAAGGAGTTTAATATTTACTGTATTTATCATAGTGCAGATTATCATAAACATGCTTAAAACATACACTTGACCACGGCTTTTTCTCACTATAGTCCCTAGCACCTATTACTTCCGCCACATCACACACCATGTGTTCCACGGGGGGAAAATAAAATTCCAGAGTACAGTTTATGCTGATTGTGTACCTATGTTTATTATCGGATTCCAGTAGTAAAATTGAAATATCATAAGCTGGGCTATGGAAAAATGAAGAACACAGTGTCTGTTCGCGACCACCTCGGATCTCGTTTTGACTACAAAAATTTGTTTCGGTTCTCACTCAGGACTCCGCGCACTTGCTTAAACTTATATGAATCGAGCCGCCTGACTTCTTACAGGCGATTCAGTGATTCAGATTCACAGTAGCTCTCTCTCTCAATGCAGATCTGTGCGGTGTTCTACAGTACTGTATTCTTAGTGCAAATAAATCCCCACGGGTCCTAAAAAGGTTAATAATAAGAACCAACCGAAAGGAAATACAGGCTGCAGTTAGTTCACCACTAGCGTAAGTGTTTTGCACTTTCAATCCATGACTCACTAAATGACATGAAATTTTTCAACGCTATTATAAAATAAGGTTTGTGTTTAAACATTAACTTATCATTCATTATCATAAGGCGGAATCTCCATCTACAGGCGCCGTAATGTAACTGCAGTCATTTAAGGTGGACCGGAAAATGCGACTTCAGCCTCATCTCTGCCATGATACACCAAACAATCGTTAAACTCATCGGTTCAGGATCCATTTATCTTATGATGGATTTGCTGAATATCTCCCCATCATAAATCAGGGTGCACCTGTACAATACAACTCCATTAATGTTTATAATGGAACAAATTAACGATGAGAACCGAGGTACCACTATACATGTATTTGTTTGACTGTGCCTATCTAAAACGAGTTTTGTTTATATAAGCTGTAAAGGTACTGTAATTTTAAACGACTTGTAGTTAGATCAGATTTTGATCAGTTCCTTCAAATGGGTCATGCTGGGTCACCATCTTTTTTGGGTTACCAGATGTAAGCTGGAGGATGAAGCACGTCGTAATTGTGAAAGTCAAGCACCGCTTAGAGGGAACACACACACACACACACACACACACACACACACACACACACACACACACACACACACACACACACGGTGTTAAGTTTAGGTCTATCAGAAGGTGCATGATCCAGATGGCTCGAGCTGCTGGAGGCCTCCGGCCTTTCCGCCTGTTGCACAGTGTGAGGCGGTTAATGTTTCTCACACCAGATGGACCAGACAGGATCATCAAAAAATTAACCTCTACCACATTACAGTAACAGCTACAGGTCTGAGATCAGACTCACGGGACTAGTAAAGTATATTATGGGACTGCAGTTATAATACTCAACTGTGGACCAGAAGGCCCAGGGTTCAAATCCTACCTCTGCCAAGCGGCCGCTGTTAGGTCCTTGAGCAAGACACGTAACCCACAATTATAGTAAGGGACGGTAAGGAGGTATATTATAATAGCAATGCAAATACACCATGATCATTATAAAGGACTGTTACGAGCTCGTGTGTGGACTTTAAATAATAATCAATTAATTAGTACCTGCTTCTCAGGCCTGCTGCTCGTTTAAAGGTGAAAACCTACACCAGGATTAAAATGTGTACTCTAAGCTCTTGACTGTGGGATCTGTTACGGTAATGAGATAAACGTTTAACCCCTGCCGGAGCTTAACGGGAGATCTGAACCTCACACGCCACCGCGGATTCGGTTTCACCAGCTTCAGTGGGTCAAGCGGCTCGGCGTTTAGAGAAAAGCCCCGCGGCGTATATTAGGTATCAAACTGAGCGTAAAGCCAGCACTGATACGGACTGTCTGTAGTGCTGGGTGTTAACGCAGACCGTGTTCGGACAGCCTGATGAAATTCAGGTTACAGGAAGCCGTAACTGATACTGTGCACTAATCAGCCTCAGGTTCAGGTTTAATCCAAACGCTGCTTAAGGTTTACAATGGTTAATCGTCCTGAAGCTTGATTACACTGGGACTGCAGAGAATAAAAAATACAAAAGAATCAATGATTAAGACGTTTTAAAAGCTTATACCTTTCAATGAAGCACTAATGGATCATTTGTGAAGAAGAAAGTTTTGCACACAAGAAATACAGTGCATAATTTTGTCCGATATGTTTATCAGTTAAATTGTACATTTAAGTTCCTGCAGAGCAGTGGAAATTGGTGGTTTTTTAAAATATATACAAGTTGACAAATACTTGACCTAATAACACATCTTGGTGTTTTATCGTTGCAAAGTCTAAAAGTTGTAAAATAGACGGTACGGTTTACTGGCGCTGATTTACTGAAGACTGATTTAATGAAGTCAGTCACGTTCCTTAGTCCCGATTGAGTGATTGTCAGCCGGTTACGAGGTTTTGACCAATCACCGTAAGAGAAGCCACACATTGAGTGTAATCTTTGGTCCTACTCAAAGCAGCAGGAGCTTATTTGTCAGGCGTTTGTGTTTAATAAGTGAAGAGTGAGATATTCTCAAAATATTATTCTCAAAAATCTGGAGTTCCGCCAAGATTAAGGAGTAATATTTTTGGTAAACATTTAATTGCGGCATTTTCATGAAATTGAAACAGAAGTCAGGCTTACTGTAAAGTCGTAATGCAATCACCTGTGATGTAGGTGTTTTGCAACTTCTTTTCACATGTCATAAATCGTAAAGATAATACATTCATAAAATCAGCCACTTCAATTAAATGAAGATTTACGTTTATGTCGTTTAGCAGACACCCTTATGCAGACTGACTTACAATTGATAACAGTCTCAAAGTCCAAGCAATTTTGGATCATGGGTCTAGCTCAAGGACCCAACAGTGGCAGATTGGGAGAGATGGAACTCAACCTTCTGGTCCATAGTCCAGTACCTTAACTACTAGACCACCACAGATTTTACCAGTACAATGCTCGCAATACTATTTTTATTCAGTTTGACCTGGATGTCTGCGTTAAAGAATATTATTGATTCATCAAGTTTGTGACCTCAGTGTTTAGTAACTTCTAGAATCTCCTTTAGCACCAGGAATGCTTCCTTTATCTAATGTCCCAGTTTAGATGTGCACAAACTTTCCAGTCTGGACTGGAGCCCAAATGATGAATCAATAAAGAATCCAGGTTTAGTAAACGGCATGGCCTATTTTTGGAAATTTCTGTCGTTTGTACATAGCAGGTTCCTCCACGGGTGTCGTCCACTTTCGTTTAGTCAAGATGTCGAAAAAAAACAAACTTAGGCTAATTTTGGCACTTAACAAAGTCTGTGAGTTTTAACGAAGTCTGCTGCATGGAGCTTGAATTAGAAACGCCCGTTGACGTAGCTGCTGGGTTTGGAATGAGTGCATGTGCATATTAGAGACGTTTGAAAGATGGAGCTTGTAAAATGAGTTGAATGCTTTGGCATTGCTGATTGCTTTTAAGGGAAATTGAAATTAAACCTTAGATTTATGAGCCACTTTGTTAAAAGTGGTCTTTTGCAGAATTTATGAAGGTAGCGGATAAAAACTCTTCATTTAAATTGTTAGCCTTTCCAGATGTGGAAAAATCAATCCTGAAATGGTTTCTCAATGAAAACTGATCACTATTTATATAAGTATTAATACTAGAAATGTGTTTCTAGGCCTATAAAAAAGAGACTTATTTCAGACCACATAGCAGACACTACATATAAAATTAAATATGTTTTAATCATTTCTGTGGTTATGATTTGGCGCATCACCATCGTTAGTCGATAGTTCTTAGACGTAATATTTTACGATAGCATGTTCTTCCTCTCCAACAGTGGCGGCCAGCAGGCTGGACTGGAGCGTGGAAAGTTCGTATTCGGACCTCGCTCTGTTGGGTGCGAGTGAACGCAGAGGTTTATCACGCCTCCTGTGTTTGCCAGTCGAGGATCTGGACCGCTACCTTGAGGTGACAAGGCTTTTTTTTTTTTTTCTTAACTGGCTTCCTATTTCTGGTGCAAAGCGAGAAATAGCAGACGTTTCCCTTCTACGTTTCTTCCAAACACCCACGACCGGGCAAAAGTTAGCACATGGAGACTCTGTTAGTGATGATCCATGAGAAGCAGCATTTGTTATCTTACATAAGAGTTTCAGTTCTAGCCTCCACACAGCCTCCACACTTGACTTGATGACTTTTGAAAATGCTGCTGCTTGTACCGGTGATTAAGTCCTTTTATATTCTACAGCTGCAGGAACCAATCCTGCCAAACGCCATCCTATCAAACAATGCTCTAAATGGTGGAACCTGACCACTTCATATTGGTGATGCTGGTAGATACCTGCTGATCCACCTTAGTGTTGTAGTAGTAGAGTCGGGTCTTGACCTCATTTTGGCGCAGTCATGTCTCGATCTCAGGATAAGCAGGACTCAGAGTCCAGTCGAGTCCGATGTGTCTGTCAGAGGTAACGTTAATTATAAACTCAGCTTTTTTCTATTGTTATTAAACAGAATAAATCAGTCCTTTCTCTATAAGCCTAAATAATATCGGCACTCTGATTGGCTAACAGGGAAAAACAACTTCCTGCTCTTCTTGTTCAGGTTCCAATCACTGAACCCGATTTACTTCTAATAGTCTGATGTTAAGATTTTTATAATCTGATGTAAGAAGCATTTTCACCTTTTCTCTCACTTTACTTAGTTCATATAATTTAGGATTGTTTTAATTTCATTGAAATTGTGTTTTTTTTTATAATTTAATAATTCACAAAATGTATATAATGGATGTTGTTGTTTATATTGAGGTGACTTTATTTGGTGATTCTGATTCAGTCTGAAAGAAGAAGGCAAATAGAATCATCACCATCATTTCATTCCCAAAGTTACATTATCTTAGTTTGATTAAGACTAGAATATAATAATAATAAGAAATAATAATAATTTTATTCTATATATACGTGTGTATATATATATATATATATATATAAAATTTTATGTTTGTTTACAGAATATAGGATGAAATATAATATGATTTATTAATAATATATTATGTATAATGAATGACAATGAATGTAAAGTGAATTACAAACATTTCCATTTTCTTCTTATATGATGAAAATAATCTTAAATTTAATCTTAATCTCGGTCTCGTCTCGGTCTTGGTCTTGACTTGGACTCGTTTCTAGCGGGCTCTACGACTCTAGGACCCACCTAAAACTTTCACCTGGTGCTTCTGGTTTTGAGATAAGATAAGATGAGCCTTTTATTATCCCACAAGGGAAAATGTGTCTTGTTATGGCAACAAGAGGGAAGAACAGAATGAACCTAAGTTTATTCACACTTAAAAAAATGTAGGTAAAAAGTACTATGCAAATTTGTACACAATCTACAAAGTATACAAAGACAGAATGAAGTTATTGTACATAACCACATATTGCACAGTGGCAACCGTACACGTGATTCAGTTGAGTTTTACGGATTTGATGAGTCACACTGGATGTTCAAGTTCCTGCCTTCTGTCTAAAAATACCTCACAGTTCTCTGCGCCATTATTGTATACTGACATCGTTAAAGGGGGCGTGGTTTTAAACAGACAGGAACGAGGTAGGAATTATCCAACAAAAACAAAAGCAAAAGATTTGGTTAATGGAACGAAACGAGATCGATGAGTGATGAACAGTGCAGTGGATCTTTTGAGGAGATGACATGATTTGGTGAAAGTTAGCAACGTGGAACGCTTGCATTATTAACCACGCGTTTCTTGGCTGCGTATTAATAATAATATTCAGAGCAAACTCTGTAAAAGTAAAAGCGTTTGTTTTGTTTATTTTCCCTATGAGATTAGGAATCGTAGTCAAAGTGAGGAGTTTAGATAAACAGTAAGTGTGTGTGTGTGAGGTTTGATGCGAGATGTGTGACGTCGTGTGAGAACCTTGACCCCCCTCCATCATGCCTTCCTGTAGCCCAGGAGAAATGGTTCCATGGTGACCGGTTGCTATAGAAATGCTGATTTTTCGACGACACAGAGAGAGAAAGCGGGAACGAGAGGTAGAGGGAGAGGGTTAGCGTGTGATTTGAGATGGAGAAGCTGATGTTCTTCTGCGGTGGGAGTGCAGAGCCTGCAAGCATGGTAGCTTTTCTCGTTATCCTACAGCGTGTGTGTGTGTGTGTGTGTGTGTGTGTGTGTGTGTGTTGACATGTTTGCTTGCAACCTTCTGGTTCCGGTGCTAAAAATATCATCCTTAACGCATGTGTATTGAACAGTGTCACCAGAGCAAGCGGTGTGTGTGTTTGTGTGAGATGAAACCTGTAGCGCTCTGCTTGTTGCTGCAACCTTGGTGGTAACGGCGTCAATGAGGCGTCGCCTCTCGACCTTATTTATAGCCTCTCATTACGCCTTATGTCAGCTGTACACGCTATGACATCATAACCATGGCGTGGGATGCTGATAATGATGTGTCTTGATGTTTTAATGTTATTATTGTAAATGTTACCATCGATTGTTACTTTATAACACCCCTTTTGCTGCCCTTATTATAAGCGCATGATAGATACTAGGGGTCGACCGATATGGGTTTTTTAATGGTTGATATATAATGCAGATATAACTTTTTTGCAAATGATAAAACTATAAATATAACAAACCAGGCACAAAATTGCTGACTGAAATGAACATTTAAGCTATAAAAGTATCTGTTTGCACTCTGTCTTTTTATAACTAAAAAAATTAACGTTTTATTGCTCTTACCTACAACATTCATTTGCCAGATTACATCATCATCTGGGAAAAATCGTGTAAATAATTCCAAAAAAATGTCTATGTTTAAAGAGTATGTCACTGTTTGCTCAGCATCTATTTGTTTTTAGTAACTCAGTTCTCCTAGTTTATGAGATGGAAGTTGTAATTCGCGAAAATAAAGTCTCTGCATTTTCTCCACTATTTTTGAATTTCGACCTCGTGAGCGAAGATCCATTATCGGTCGATTATTTCTATCACCAATAGCTACCACCAAAATGTCTCAAGCTGAACAGAACTGAACTAGATCTGCATTTAATGAAGGAACTACAGCAGTGCTTAAATGTGGCAATGTGGGTTTGTGTCCCAATACTTTTGTCCTTGTAGGTTTAAGTGAATATATATATATATATATGTGTGTGTGTGTGTGTGTGTGTGTAATATGCAAGAGTCTCACACACAGAGTGCTCTGTGGTGATCGTCAATTTCAGTTACAGTTTGAATTGTGTCAGTCATAATTTGAATCTAAACATACAGTCAGTGCATTTCTATGGGAGATTTTTAATTTTCAAACTGTAATCTATTAAAAATGATAAATGGGATCGACTCCAAAACACAAAGCACCCCACACAGCGTGATTATCTATGTAACGGGGTTTGAACCGGGTCTGTACATTAAACGGTCGGATTGGATTCGTCACAGAAAAAACCCTGTATAACCAAAGGTAAATTCTGACGTGAAACTGTTGATGTCGTTCTGGTTTCAGGTAAATGTTGAAGACTCTTCCAACATGTTGCCCAAATCCAGAAGAGCTCTCACCATTCAGGAGATTGCGGCGCTTGCCAGATCTTCGCTTCACGGTACGAACGTGCACTCACACGCAGGCTAAGGTTCTGGTTCCACATGTTTAACCACTGCTTTTCCACTGCAAAAGTAAAGCAATAAGAGAGATGAACATCAGAACCATACTGTAATGTGTACAGAGCTGGAGTTTGTAGATTGCCTTTACCTCACAGGCACTGGAATCCATGATGGTACGAGCAACATGTGTTCTGTATGGTTCTACAACAAATGTGATCTCATAAACCCTCGGTTTAGCCACGAATCCAAACTCAAATGTCCCACAAAAATTCACTAGTGTTCAAGCGAGTGCAGACTCTGTTCCTCAAGAATCTATAACAGAAGAGAATTTGGAAGAAGCTGTCAAAAAATGAGGACGTTAGTTAACTCATAATGTGTAATCAACATCACAAGTGAGTTTTATGGAAAGTTGTGGAGTATGGACTGTGTGGCTTTCCTTCATCCCTCAAAGGACTAGATGTTCCACAAACCATAGATGCTTAGATGACTAGGAGAAACTGGAGTTATAAGTAGAGCTGTTCTTACAAACGTTAAGTTCATGACGATCTTTTTCTAGAGAAAGTTCTAGAGACCAGACTGTGAAAATCTTCTCCAGTTTCCTTTCTTAAGGACAGGGAAGATATTCTTCTTGAAGATGCTCCAATCAGAAACCATTAATGATTTGAGATCCTTCCATGAAGATGTTCTGGAGGCAAAGCATGGCTCTGTGTATCCATGGTAGAATGGTGTCATGATGAGATCAGGAATGACCCAAAGACCTAAAACAAATATCAGTGTCAGAAAGAGTTCACATCATGGTTGTAAATCGTGATCCTGCACCAGCATTGCTCCAGACTAGTCTAGTTCCTCACTTCTTCTTTGTGTGTATGTTCAGGCATCTCTCAGGTGGTGAAGGATCATGTGACCAAGCCTACAGCAATGGCTCAGGGTCGGGTCGCTCACCTGATCGAGTGGAAGGGTTGGTGCAAACCCACAGACACCCCAAACGCCCTAGAGTCCGACTTCAACTCCTACTCTGACCTGACTGAGGGAGAACAGGAGGCCCGATTCGCTGCTGGTGTGTATCTGTGTACTGGGATTCTCTCTCTCACTCACACTCACACACACACACACACAGACAAACACACAGACACAAGCATTCTCTATGTAAAATCAAGTGTGTGTGTGTTTGAGTGTGTGTGTGTGAGTGTGCGTATGAGTGTGCATGTGTGTGTGTGTAATGAATGTGTTAAATTTGATCTTAAGACTATAAACACACTGAGGGTTAAATATTGAGTAGTGGCAGCATTTCCAATTGGACCTTTCATAAGTAGCTTGAATGTGTTCCGAAATCCATTTTGTTGTCACTGTGTGTGTGTGTGTGTGTGTGTGTGTGTGTGTGTAACGTCAGTGAGAGCGAGGTCACCTCTTGTCCTGTAGAGGACAATAACCTTTGATATCATAAAATGCGTAATTGAGCTGCCAATTACGTGAGGCTTAAAAAAAAAAAAAAAATAATACTAATAAAATGAAGAGAGTGTGTATGTGTGTGTGTGTGTGTGTATTACTAAACTAAAAAAACCACAAACATATTTTTCAATGTTTTAAAAATATGTTTACATAAAGACAAATACAGAAACCTACAAATATTGCTTCTAATATATTTTAATATACTTAAATAAATTAACTAACTCTTTGGGGTCTAAAACTAACAGCAAGAAAAATGAATGAAAAACAATTTTTAAAGTAACAATTCAAATAAATATAATAGAAAAAAGCTACAATTACAAAGAAACATGCATCTAAACCTAACTGAAAAATAAAAATTATTTAAAATAAAATATAACACAAAAGCCTATGACGTGAACATTTTGCTTTTGAAATTCTAACTGTTTCCATTGTATTGTTTAGGTATTTGCTGAGCTTATTTGCTAAATGTGTGTGTGTGTGTGTGTGTGTGTGTGTGTGTGTTACAGGAGTAGCTGAGCAGTTTGCGATTGCTGAAGCTAAGCTTCGTGCCTGGTCGTCGGTAGATGGAGACGAATCAAACGATGATTCTTACGATGAGGAATATCTATCTGCTAACGAACCCACCACACAGAGTACAGGTACACACACACACACACACACACACACACACACAAAATTCAGAAGATAGTGAACATTAATTAATTATAGGTTCAAATAGTAAAGTAACTACAAATTTGGGAAATTTCTTTAAAGAAAACTAATTTCAGAACCTTTTTTAAACGTAACAACATGAAGTTCATTAATTTCACTAACACAGCAATGTTAGTCATGGAAAGCTGATTATTAAGGAATAAGGAATTTTATAAACCTTTTTGTTTGTCTGTTTTTACAATAAAATGTGATTCATGTCTCTCTCTCTTACATTTCTCAATCTCTTTCGCTAGCTCTTTTGGTTTCTTTCCCCAGCGCTATTCGATATCCCAGCATTCATTTCTTCTGCAAGTTTAATGTGCAGTCAGACAGAAGACAAAAGAAGAGTGACAAAACGAGGGAGGGAAGCAATAAAAAAAAAAAAGGCTTCAAAGAATGACAGAGGAAAAACAAAACAAACAATGAAACACAGAACAACAGAAACAAACAAAAAAAACCCCACAAAATACATTTATATAAAAACAGGACAGGAAAGCCACAGATACAGAATCATTAGTTTCTAACTTTGAAAAAACAACAAAATCTAAAACTAACAAAAAAAAAATTGTAACTAAAAAAAAAAAAAAAAGGAAAACTATTTTTATTTAATTTCAGACTTTTGTATCTAAAACTAACTGGAAAACAAATAAATGAAAAAATATTAAAAAAAACAGAAAAAGAAAGGTAAATGAAAAGAAAAATAATTGAAAAATTAAAAAACTTTTTAAATGTAATAAATAAATAAAAGTTGTCAAATGTAGTAAAATAAATTTAAATAAAACAAATTACAATTTCTTATTACAATTTCTTATTATAAATGTGTATTTAAACCTAACTTAAATAATAATAATAATAATAATAATAATAATAATAACCATTTAAAATAAACAAACAACAAACAAAAAATACATTTATATAAACACAGTACAAGAACATCCCAGCTACAGAATTAGTTTCTAAATCGGAAAAAGACAATAAAAAAAAACAACTTTAAAATTGAATCAACGTCTAAAACTAACTGAAAAATTTGTAACTTACAAATAAATTAAAATAAAAAAGCAAACTGGAAATCAAATAAATTAAAAACTATTTTAAAAAAGGTGAACAAAACTAAAAACTAAAAAATATTTTACAAACATTACCCTGGTGACTTTTATTCTGAAACACTGTTGACACTTATTTTGTAATTCTGCAGATTTGTCCTCGTACCACAGCTACCTTCGGGACCTAATACACAGCCGGGTTTGCGAGGCGAGGCTGCGCGAGGCTGAAAGCAGCGTGGCCGTTGACCTTTCACCCCCGGCGGGTTTACCGGGATCACCGCCGGACACTCTCGGCTCGAGCATGGGCAGTCTGGATGAAACACACCCACTGCTGCGTGACCTGAGTCGCTGTGGTGACGACCTCACCTCTAAGCTCCTTAGCAGTCTGCACGGCAGGGAAGACCTCTTACTATTGGCTCATCTTCAGAGGGCGGGGCAAAGGCGGGGTCATTCGTTTTCGGAGACTTTTGAAGATGACGACATGCCTTTTAAGGACTGCAGAGGCGTGGCTTGCTGCACGCCCGAGTATTTGGGGCGGAGGAAGGTATCGGATGTGGCCTCGTCTGGAGTCGTGTCACTCGATGAGGAAGACGAAGACGTCGATGAAGAGGAGGAAAGAGATTCCTAAATGTTCCCTATTTTCATTTCTACTTCCTGTTTCGGAATGAATCGGCATGTTTGTGTTGGACTCCGCCCCTCTCGTTTCCGTATGGTTAGTCTGGTTTGGTATGTCTTCTTCGCAGCGTGACTACAATCTTCTACCTTTGTAACGAAACATCGAACAGCGATTGAACTAGAGCTTCGGAAGCTTACGATAACAGAGAATGTGATTTCAGTAGCTACTTAGCTACTAAAGGAAGGAGACGAATCAGACGACGGGATGAAAGCGGGACATTTAAACATACCTTCTGCATGTGCTGCAAGTTCGTCTGATAATGATAAAGAATGTTCAATTTTGTACTGTTCAGTCTATTTTTGCACGGTTTCTGAATTTTGGCTGTCCTGTTTGGCCCTGTTTCCTGAGATCTCAGGTCCCATTGCATTCTGGGTCCTGGTCAAGCCCCTCCCCTTTGCAATTGATGGTTTGCATCCTCCGGGCATGGCTGCTTTGATACATGAACTTGTAACTGTTTGCCAAACCAACAAATGATGTTTCCTGTTAAAATCAGCAGCGTGAAAACAAAACACCAGAATGTGGAGTTTGTACACTGACAGGGAAATGTATTTTAAAACTAAAAAAGCACCAGAAAAATTGTTTTATTTAACTTTCTATTTGGGTTTTAACACATTATTATTATTATTATTATTATTATTATTGGCCTAAATATAAGCTAAGGATAAATAGTTTCTTTTACCCTTCAAATAAATATTTGTTTTCATTAAGCCTGATTATTTTATTTTCTGTTTTTTGTTTAAACCAATTAAAATTTAATTTACATATTGTTATTTATATTAATTAGAAATATATACATTTGGTATATACAAGGCATATACATATAATTTTAGAAAAAAACCAAAACACAACATTCAAAACTATAAACTTTGTCAAAGACAAAAATCCATAGAACCATGGTTTCCAACCTGGGGAAAAATATACAATATATTCAAAATATCCAAAATACGATTTGCACATGTAAATAAAATTAAGATAACAAACTCACTAGAAAAAAAAAACTATATAAAAATTACCTAAAGATATTTTCACTCAAACTCCAAGACAAACAGAAAAAAACGAGAACTTATCTTTTTGCCAATAAAGATTTGATCATTTTATTATTTTGGTCTGTTTTTGAGTGGAGCTTTTGTTTTGTGGGGGCGGGGGGGGGGGGGGGGGGGGGGGGGGGGGGGGGGGGGGGGGGGGGGGGGGGCTCCAAGGAAAAAGGTTGGAAACCACTGCTATAGAAGACTACACAGATGAAGATGAAAAATATTTAAAATAATTACTCGTCTTTTTTTATTTTATTTTAAAATAAAAATTATACTTTTTTTGTTTGTTTTTTTTACAACAAATGCATTTTCAAATCGAAAAACAGGTTAAAAATGTATCAGTAATGATGTGTTCAAAATATTTAGTAATACTTTTAAAATTTCCGTTGAAGTGTTTTGGTTCATAAAAATATTATTAAACTCACTTTTTATATATAGTTGTACTTACAAAAACAGCAGCTTATATTCAGGCCAATATGTGTTAAAATTATTATTATTATTATTATTATTGTATTTATGATTGATGTTATCGCATTGTAAAGTTTGACAGAATCAGTATTTGAATTGTTGATTTCCTTGATATTTGCTTTCCGTTGCTCTTTTGATGAAGACCCGCACGCGATGAGCAGAAGAGCAGTGTTGTGGTGTGTAGCGGCCGAGCCTCGGTGTGCTTGTGGTGGCGTTTTGGCGTAGCGCTCGTTTCGGGGCTGTGGGAGAGTCGTTCTATTTTTGTACGTGTGAGTTTTTTGCGGCGTGATGACTTCAGACTCTTTTCTTTATCACCGTGTGATATCGTCTACGTGTGGATACGAAAGCTACACAGCGCCTGGGTTAGCTCTGTTATTGAAGTGTGTTTTTTTGGAGAAAGAGAGAGAGACAAAGAGAGAAAGAGAGAGAGAGAGAGAGAGAGAGAGAGAGAGAGAGAGAGAGAGAGAGAGAGAGAGGATGTGGTGGTGATGCAAGACACAATTTCGATATGCATCCACAATTTAAAAGCTCGCTTCTCTCTCTCTCTCTCTCTCTCTCTCTCTCTCTCTCTCTCTCTCTCTCTCTCTCTCTGTAGCTAATTTGGTTTGCTGACGGTAGTTCACTCGTTGCCATGGCGATCCTCAGATCTCTCAGTACAAATTACACAAGCTGCCAGTTTGCCTATTTAGAGAAACCCGATTGGCTGTCAGCTCTGAAACCCCTCCCACGTGCGGCTCAAAGCGACAGGAACATGTAGGAGCATTTTGCATACGACCCACCTGGAGTGTGTTTTCATTTTCTAAATAAACTTTCCCCTTAGACCAATCCTACCTGGCGTGTCTGAATACTTATGACACTATAGTACCTGCTATTTAGTACACTTGCATTGATCAGGGCATGCATATAGAGGTCGTGTCCTGTCCCAACAGCGCTTAAGCTTTGGGCAAATGTTTTTGCGCCTCAGGGGAATGTGAGCCGTACTGTGCCTTTCTTTACTGGACTTTAAGTGCCATCTATATAATATATAATATAACATAATATAATATAATATAATAGGGAACATTTTTCACAGATCACAGAGACACAGCAGGTAGAGTTGGCCTTCAGTTTGCATGTTCTCCCTCATCTTCCTAAAAGCATTACTGGTAAGAGTAATGCCCCATTTTGGACTGGTGCCCTCCTCTATCTTCTTTATCTCTCTGTTTCTATTTTGCTCTTCCTTTATCACAGTCCCATCAGTATTGTTCTTTCTGGACCATTTCGCACCCTGTAGAGGGTTAGGAGGCTAAGCGAACACAATTAGCCGTATCTTAGTGAGGGAGGGTACAGCATCCTGGTGTGGCGACATCAGGCTGGACTGGGCAAAGCAGCAATTAAGAGCTGTGCACTGGACAATCAGGGGGTGGGGCCTCACTTAATCCCAGTTCTGTCTGTGATTGGTCAGACGTCTCGTCTGGCATAGTGTGAACTGGTTAAGGACTGTTTCTGTGTGTGTGTGTGTGTGTGTGTGTGTGTGTGTGTGTGAGTACAGGGTTGTTTCCAAAATGTTTAACACATCCCTCAAAAATAGAATAATAATGTGATTTTAAATATTAAACAAACACCAGAAGTTATTACTATGACATTTTTAGTTCTAACACACACACACACACACACACACACACACACACACACACACACACACACACACACACACACACACACACACACACACACACACACACACACACACACACACAGATTAGTTAATCTGATGATACTGAGAGACTGATGGAGACACGGCTGATTCAAACCAGGACTGATGATATTTATATTTATTTTCTACTCTTCCTTGTTTTTTTTACTTTATGTAGTTTGAGTGCTGTGTTTTCTGTTTGATGTTTTTTTTTTAAATATGAAATCTCTTTCTGCATCTGACTTGTTTTCTCAATAAAATGATCATTGTGGTATGCAAAAGTTTTTATCTGGTGTAAAAATATGGAACAGAATCAAATACTTGAATTATGTAAAGTACTAATTAATTCAAACTGATTACAAGACTAAAAAAAAATCTAAATTTCTTAAGAATGAATTCATTAAGAATTACAAATAATAGAGCTGGACAAACACTAAGTATGGTCAGGATTAGTAAAAGTCAGTCTAAAAATGATAATATCAAAAGTCTTTAAAAAAAATACAGAAAATACAAACAGAAGATGAAATAAAAATAACTGCTCCCTGACACAAATCATGACTAAAGAATAAAAATATCAAGGGGAAAGTCTTGGCAAAGCTTGGGTGCTAAATATAAACATTAAACGCAAATGACTCAAAAATAAATATAAAAAAAAAAAATACACAAACTGATGTGAAACAAAATGCATAACAAAAGACAGTTAAATACAACAGCAGAACATGAAAGAAACACAGAAAAAAAACCCCACAAAAATAAAAACAAGAAATAACAAATTAACACAGAATCTAAGTGTTATTAAGCCTACCAAACTAAATAAAAAGCAAAAAATGAATAAGAAAACCTCAAGAAGAAGGTCTTTTCAAAATTCAGGGGCTGAATATTACTATGAAATAAAACCTTCATTAGGGGAAAAAAAAAAAATGACAAAAAAATGTTAAACAAGATTTAAAAAAAGTCATAATAAAAAATCTAATAAAGTCTAAAAAAAAAATGATTCAGTGCTACAGTGCTACCTTGGAAATATTAATATGATATGAATGTCTGATTGACAGTAAGAAAAAAAGAATGTCCACAAGGGAAGGCACTGTCCAAAGTAGTGACCTACATTTAGGGAAGCCCAGTCAGTGACCAGTAATAATCCCAGTTTGCTAATCAATATGATTGCAAGGACACCCTGCTTCTAATTAATGATCAGACCAGACTGGTGTCCCACTAACCCGGTCACACTACATCAAAACCGATGTTTGTCCCAATGAGGGATTTACGGCTGTATCCTAAATCTCCAAAAGGTTCAGCCTAGGGGTCCAGTCTGAGTGTAGATGTTATTAAACACTAAACTGATCCAAAAATGGTTTATGTTGAGGCTAATTTTCTATAGTAAACTATTAATGTGTATAAAAGTTTAGTACAGACTAAGTCATGTTTTAGAATTATTTTAAATGGTAAAATTAAATATATGGAAATATTTAAGTTCCTTGGCTTCAAGCCTCACGTTGTGCCAACTCTTAAGCATGGTGGTGGACCCATAATGGAACACCAGGCTCCAGATGATATTCCTGTACAAGCCAACCTTCTTCCATGGTCTTCACAGCAGCAGCTTTATGATGTGTTTTGGAGCTTGGAAGTCCACCTGCTCCACACTCAAAGCTTGGAAGATATAGTCTTGGAAATCCTGTAGGATTTGAAAGTTTGAAGATGTTCTGGAGGTAAGAGCTGGACCATGGAGTTATGTTTAGATGTTAGACGGTTGGTTGGACGGTTGGAATCTGAATCGTTCTCAAGTGGTTTTCTGAAGAGCTTTTCCACATCTTATCAGTTCCTCCTTTACTCCTGGAGCCCCCGTGCCAGAGCGAGACCATATACGGACACTGTTATGATCCACAATGCACTGGGGCACGAGTTAAATTCAGACCGACCTCCTCACTCTCTGATCCACGAATTAGGAGACCTTCACAGCACCATGGCCTCTTCGTCTCACTGCTCCTCATCCTCGTTTCGTTCTTCGTCACGCTACAGCTGCAGCAGCATCACGTCCATCCAAACCGCAGCCTCCTCCACGCCAGACCCTGCCTTCCTCCCGTTCCTCGAGTCCACCAGGGCCTCCAGTCTTTATGGGGGTCATGAAGCCGACTCGGAGTCGTTCCTCAGCCTTGGAGGTGAGAGCGAAACTTTCAAAGGTTACCTGGGAGACAGGAAGTCCCACACAGGGGGTTACCAAGGTGACTGGAGCCATGGAGACACACAGGGTGAGTACATCTGGAGGGGACAGATTTATGGCTAATAATAAGGATTTATTTTAATTCTATAGCTGGTCTAAAAATGCATCAGAAAAATAAATTATTTCGACTTCCTTTTACAGAATAATTATATATATATATAAAATATATATATATATATATATATTTAGAACAGAGAAATCTTAAAATTAGATTGAATTTATAAAAAAAAAATTCAAATAAAAATTAACATTTTAAATATAGATAGTATATATATTTTAAATAGATTTTGAAGCATATGAATTACTTATTTACATGTATTTTAATTACACTTATTATATTAATAATAGGTTTATACATATACATATAATATGAAAATATAAAAAATTAACATTAAACATATCACTTTAAAGTTTGAGTGTTAAATGTTTTGTTCAAAGTACTTGCCATTATTAGTGATCTTATTTATTTATTTATTAAATGACTATAATTCACATCACAGTTTTATTTTTAGTCTTCTCCACTATTATATATATTCTTGAGCAAATGGTTTGGGATATGTTTTTTTATTTATTTATTTTTATTGTTATTTATTTTTCTCGTATAATTATCTGAAGTTCTACATGTTCTAAAAAAAAACAAAAAACACACTGACGTTTTGGGCAACACTTATAAAGCCCTGGAAATAAACTCGCATTTATATGGTTATAAGTTACTGTTATTAGTTTGAACCGTAGAACCCCCTCTTTGCTGAGCATGTTTTTTAAAATATCCTTTGCTTTATTTCTCCCAGGGTGACATTTATCAGAGTCCAGGCTCCAGACTGGACATAAGCTCATGCAGAGGGTGATTATCAATTAAAGAGAGATAGAAAAGGGGGAAAAGATTTTGGTAAAAAGAAAGGGAAATTTATACATCAGGTCTACATCATAAAATCAGTTTTAGGCTTTGTTTTTCATCAAAAAGTCCAAGAAATAGTCAGAGAAGTTATTTACTCAACATACATAACAATCTTGCATTTATTTATTTTATTTTTCCTAGATGTCTCAGAGCGTTCCTTGTGTACGGGACCGGTTCGGGTGGACGACAGTTACTTCCTGTCTGCAGACGTCAGCAGGTTTGAGCCACACGATATAGTGGTGATGGCTTTCAGCAACACTGTGGTTATTCATGCCGAGAAGGTGTGTGAGGGGTTCTTTTGTTTGTGTGTGTGTTCTAAATGGTAATGTTTCCTAACATAGTAGATGAGAAACAACACAACTAACCTGCATCTGTACCAGGTTGGAGACGATGGAAGTGCAACAGACAGATTTACCCACAAGTCCCTGCTACCACAGAGCATGGACCCTCTGTCGGTGAGTGGCACCCTGACCCCGGAGGGACTGCTGGTGATCAGCGTAAGAAGTTCCTCCAAATCATCCACCGCATCCGTCTGCTCCGAAACAACCTTCTGACCTTCTGCGAGTTCAACCCTGAAGAGCAAAACCTGGCAGCAAAAAAAAAGCCAAAAAACGCTAAAGTGACAGTGGAAATGGAAACAAAATTGAGACCTGAGTCACTAGAAATGTTTATTTTTTGTTAATGTTTTATACTTTTTTACATACCATGTCACGAGTCCTGTCACTAAGAAAACAGTAAATATGTAATAACTAACTTAAATAAGTTATTTACACACCACACTTTCATAAACCAGGTTGCCGTTTGGGGGGATTTGGCGGCCTCTGTGGTAGAAATGCGCTACTGCAGGATAACCTGTCTAAAATAATAAAAAGAAAATGCTAGACCATTCATACCCTCAAACCCTCGCTTCCCACACACACGCACACACACACACACACACACACACACACACACACACACACACACACACACACACACACACACACACACACACACACAAAGAGAGAGAGAGAGATTTCATATGATTGTCATGAATCCCAAATCCATCTCCACTTCAATGGTAATAAAAAAAGATGAAAAAAGAGTCAATAACACAAAACAAAAGTAGAGATTGTTCTTCTTATGTCTTTATTATGCATTAAAGAAATATGTGACTCTTTGTTTTGAAAAATATTTGGATGTCTACCTGCCCTTTCCCTTCTACAGCAAATCAAATTTAAAATGATCTTTACAAATCTCATTTCTAAATTTAACTTCCTGGCCTTTTGCTGAGCCGACAATAATAAAAAAGATATATCTACTAAATTTCATTTCGTTCCTTATTTTGCCCTTTTAAAAACCAAGTAAAAGCGACTCATATCTCTCAGTGTGTGTGTGTATATATATATATATATATATATATATATATATATATATATATATCGTTTTTCATGTTTTATTATATTAACAACTTTCCCACATTATATATACAAATATAATGTATAATATTTAATATTAACATAAATCAATAAAATATTTCACAAAACACATGTAACAATTTATTAGTTTTTATTTATTATTATTACTATAATAAAGATGATTATTATCAATATAATTTTTCTTAGTAGTACGATTTATGATATTTTAAAGATCAAAATTTTAGACTCAATATAAAAACAAGCAACAATAACAGCAGTATCAAGACCTATTTTCATTATATTTATTTAGTTAAAATGCCTGTTTTTTGTGATTTTTAGATTTTGTAAACATTTTACTTGTTTAGCAAAAAATTATTTTTGTGCCTAATAAAAAAAACAACAACAACTTTGTTCTGTGAATTTTTGAAGACAAATTAAAGAACCACAACTTGCAGCTTTAATTCTGCAAAAAAATTTTTTAAATAATATTATCCCTACAAAAAAAGGGTAAATCTTATTTACATAATTTGCAGTACATTATTTACATCTAACTTACAGAAAATGAAACTAATCCCAGGAAGAAAAAAGAGCAAGAGAAACAAAAAGAGAGAAAGCTTATTCTTGATTCTCTCTCTAGGTTGTCACAACTGAAACTCCTCAGGGGCTCAGCAACTGTCTCACCATAGCCTTTGTGACATCAGAGCAAGTCAGGTCCATCCAATCCCAGGAGACAAAACAAAAAGACTAGGACAGACACAAAAAATAAATAAAACAAGAGCTTCTGTTAAAATTCTCTTTATTCTCCCCGATATAAAACAATCTTTTTGATCTCTGAAGAACAGGACACGTATTATTTTTTCGTCTTCCCTCAATAAAAATAATGTCATCCTCCATCTTGGTCAAGGCATACTGTATACGCACATATTAAAAAAAAAAAAACTGTTATTGCACAGATTCTTAATCTCAGATCAGTATAACATTTAATAACAAATATAAAATTCCTATTGCTCAGCTCAATCATTTTCTCTTAATGATTGTTAATAAATACAAAGAAAAGTTTTTAGTCCCATCATTAGGAAAACAAGGGCTAATGTCTGACAAAACGATGTGCAAGGAGACCTCATCACATTTTAGGCACTTGGTGAGATGAATCTAGACCGACAAAAAACAAAAAAACAAACAACAAAAAAAAAAACACATGAACAAGGAAAAACAAAGAATGATTTATTAGCAATCAAAAAATAAATGACCAATATTTGAACTAAGTTATTCCAGTTGTGATATGTAAAATGGAAATACAGATAAAATCTGTAAAAACTGAAAAGGCATTCATATCAGTAAAGTGCACTGTTTAAAAAGAAGAAAAAAAAAAACAACAACAAAAAAAATGACCCACCCATCACCAAAGTCAATCCAGCCAAAGATTGAAAGCTACTGATTAGATGGAAACAAACCTAAAAAAGCAAGGCCATTCAAAAACAAAACAAGACTAAACTAAAAAAGCGGGGAACATACGAATGCTGAATGATGAAACGGAGGATCCATCATTTTTTGTCCTAGGAATCTCATTTATCACTCTACAATAAAAGAAGACACACAATAACGAAAAAAAAGTACAGACGATTATAAATAAATCTAAATCCAGAGGCAATCTTGTTAACAAAAAAAGATTTAAGAAAATAAGACAATGCTGAAGATAAAGACACTTCAGTCTCGTTTTGCCATGGAAGACACATTTAGCACTTAACAGTTTGAAAACTTTAATACAACTAATAAATAAAAAGGCTACTGTTTGTTTAAGCCTCTTAACACTTATTGGCTCCCCCCAGCACCCCATTAGTAAAGCAGTGAAGTTGGTTTAGAAGGAGACTGAGAATGATGAAACAGTCAAGAATAAAATAATAATAAACAAATCAGATGTTAAAAAACAACAATAGAAATGAAAACAAACCCCCCCCCCCCAAAAAAAAAACTAAACAAAAAAAGGGGCAATGATAAAGAACTGAATGTTGATAAAGAAGCATCAGTCTAGTTGTGGTCCTAGAAAACTTGTTTATGTCTTTTTCTAAAAGTACTCTTTATATTAAAGTTGACAAGTAGCTAATAAACGCAACAGCCAGATGTTTTAAGGGGAAAAAATAAGACAATACGGTTTATATTAACTTTTACTAATTACAAAGAAGCATCAGTGTCTTGTCTTCATCCTTGGTCCTCATTTAAATAATCTTAATATTTTAATTTAATAGAGATAAATCTCCTTTAGATCATTCAGATGGTTTCTGGAAGATCTCCAACCTCTTTGGTTCCAGCTAATCAACTAAATATTATAGCTTGGTAAAAAGGAACTAATGTCTGAAGATACGAGAAGATCTAGTAGATGTTTCCCCAAGAAATTTCCGGCTCCAGAAACACCTAAAGTATAAAGATGTTTCTTAAGGTACGCATGTGGAAATGGAAGCCTAAGCTCAAAACAAAAACTCGCTCTAAAGCACCAAAAAGACCAACCAACATCTGAAGAACATTAACGAGCAGTGAGACTAACCAAAACATGGACTGTTCCTCAAGGAACTCAGAACTGGATAACCAGTGGTCTTTCAGATATTATAAACGCAAAAGAGTTCTTACAAATATTCAGCAGGTACTAGGAGGCTATGATCCAGTATATGAAGAACCAGGTTCTGCTCCAGCATTACATAAGTTCATAAATCTCTGAGGAGCGACCTGTAGATGCAGAGATTCCTAAAGGAACATACTCAGAAATATGAAAGGCACTCAGCAGCTTTTGTACCAAGATCTTCAACATCTGATACGATTCAGCAGGAAGGAGAAGTGAAGAAAAAAAATGTGATTCTGCTCTGGTAACCAACACATGCTCAGATTCCTTGAGGAACAAATTATGAACTCACAGAAGGTCCTACAAGATGCAGAAGAAACTACAAAACTGGATAAGCATGGTTGGCAAGAACATGGACATACTGGAAGATCATGGAATGGAGTTTCAGCTTCTTTAAAATGACAGACTTCAGTGAGAAAATCCAACATTAGCCACAAAACAGAAATTCAGCAGGATATGGCACCATACTTTGATGTGGCAACCCAAAGACAAGGAACCCCAGAGAAGGTCCTGCAAGTTGCTTGAAATCTCAGAAATGTTTAGCAGGAGGTAGAAGGATCTGATCCAGGAGTCCAACTGGACAAAAACGATAGAGAAGTCTGGACCCCAATTCTGAGCCGGTCATCGTTCAGTTTTTATATAAATAAAGGAGTATGAATAAATAAGTTGGGTTTGTATCCATACTCTTCATCAGCATCTTTCGCCTTACACTGGCACACAAATAAACTAACATGAAAGTTATTTTTGGGAAAAAAATAAAATCACAGATAAGTGCATCACTTTTAGTGGAACAGATATGTAAAGATGTTTTATTAATTAAATATTGATTAAAAATGAAATGAAATCTGTAAAGTAAGTTAGTTATGAAAGCCCACAAATAGTCTTAAATCGAAATGATTTTCAGCTGAATGAATTTCATAACATTCTGCTACTCAAGGTACAATTTCTGTAAAGCTGGAGCTCAATGTTAAGGGGTGAAAATATGAAACATTTTTAGAAACTAAACTTGGCCAAAACCATATTAAATGACTTAACTTTGTTTTACATTTATTACTTTCAGCATTTATTTATTTAAAAAAAAAAATCTAAATGTAAGGAAATAATAATGGTTTTATATTACCTTTTATTTCATCTGCCTATATTTAAGTTTTTTTTTACTTGTAAGGTTTTATTTTTGCAGTTGGCACTATCAGTACAAAAATAGTTTCTATAGTTAAATAAATTAAAATTGAGACAGAAGCACTGCAAAAAAAATCCTTAAAAGTAAAAAAAAAAAACTTGAGATTCTTAAAAAGGATTTATTTTATACAGTTTTAATAAGCCAAAAGTTCTAATGTTTTAATAGGTCTGAGAATATTCAAGATGTTTACTTTTAAAGCCTCATATTTGCAGTTTGCTCCATCAGTACAAAAATAGATTCTAATTAAATAATAATTTAAATAATATTACAGGCAAAGCTGCAAAAAATGTTCCTTTGCAGTAAAAACATCTTGAATTGAGAAAAATTCATTTGGAATTTTCAGAAATTTTGTGGTTTTAAAAAGAGCTCTTGGAAGAAGGTTTTTGCAGAAAACAGCAGCACTTTTTAATTAATTTATTTCCTAAAATTGGCAAAAACATCAGGAAATATAATGTTTTTATATTTGGCTTAAAAACGTGCTGCTATTCAATTTTATCACTTGTAAGGCAGGTTTTTAGCTGTGCATAAATTAAATAGTAATTTTAAGCAATGTTTGGTGGTTAGAATAAAAACTACTGGACAACCTTGATTTTCATAGACGGTGCTTATTTAAGACTAATCTATATATATATATTCAGATATATCATTTTGAAACTTATCCAATC